>BQNB010205574.1:0-10607 GCA_026074375.1 Tanacetum coccineum | reverse complement strand
AGGAGACAAAACCTTTCAAAAATTCCCAAAATGCCCTTAATGTTATATAAAAATTCATAAAAAGCCCCAAAAACCCTAACACCGTTATCTTTTTATTAATAAAAGATAACGGTCGTTAAATTCCTTATAAAACCAAATCCTTATAACCTGTTAACTTGTACATGCCCAAATCCAATATCCCAGGCCCAATCTCTATATATATAAGCCCAAAGCAATGAGTATAAGCCGGGTCAAAAGAAATCAAACGCACCCTTATAAATAAAAATACGCAGGAAATGTGGTTTTTACTATTCATCGTCACCTCCATTTTATCCCGAGCTAAAATCAAAGGGCAAATGGAAATTGAGGACGTGGCTAAGTGATTCAAGTGCCAAGGAATGATGTGGCAGAGTTATACGTCACATGAGCCTCCCATTGGAAAAATAAAGGGGTGTTTGGCACAACAACTCTAACTTAGAGTTGCTGTTGTTTGTGATCCTTAGGTTCTTAATTATGAAGTTAGATTTCATTTATAGGATGATTAGTAAGAATTCTAGGTAGTTTGAAGTTTGATATCAAGTTTTCATAGGGTTTCTAGCTTAATAATTGAATCTGAGATCTATTAAGTCAGTAAAAGTTGGATTTATAGCTTATTTGGTTTTTGGCTGATAAAAGTACATTCATTAGTCTTAGTTTTGAGTTCTTAGAGTGTCCAAATAAGTCTCTTAGGTCCGCATTCACTAGTTCTAAGTATGAGTCAATTTGGTTAAAACTGCATAAGTGGGTAATTTAGGATAAAGTAGCTTTGTCAAGTTCAATTTTTATAGAATAAAAGTAGTACTTAGATTTTGATTTTCAACATTCAAATAAGTCTAGGGTCATAGTTCATATGATTTAAGATAGTTTTCAAAGTGTAGCTTATTTGATAATCTGTTTTGAGCTTTTAAAATTAGCTTTTGTCTTTTCATTTTCAAAAACAAAACTGTTATATGCTAAGCATTAGGTTTGTTTTCAAAGCTTTTTCAATAGACAATTGAATTTCAAAATAGTTTCTGAAAGATGTTTTAGAGAGCTTTTTAGTTGTAGTTTAATCTAGTGTAGCTTAATAGTGTATAAGAATCCAAGAGCTTATTGAAAAATAAGCTCAAAGATCCTTGTAGGGTCTGTTTGGTTTACAGTTTTATTTTAAGTGCTTAATCTGCTTATTTCCTTTCCTTTTGCTTATTTTCTTGTTTAAACGAGCTTATTAGGTTTAATATAGTTTGCTTAAAGTTTGCTTTCCAATGCTTAAAGCTATGAGTTACTTTTTAAGATTGTCAATCTAAACAAAAAAGCCAAAAAGTAAAAAAAATATCTTTAAAGTTTTTTTCTGTCTATCAAAAGCAAGTTTTAAGCTTTATCTGGTGTCATTTATTATATCATAATAATTTCTTTTATTAAAAGTGCTTATTTTTAGCTTTTCTACAACTTTATTTTTTTAAAAGAGTTAATTTTCTAAAAAAAAGGAATATGGAAAAAATAAGGGGCGGGGGTGAGCAAGGCTCGAACCCCCGACCTCAACACCCTCACCTTTTATAAAGGCCTCACAACACACACTCACTACCAACGTGCCCTGGGGTCTTTTTCGTTATAGATTCACAAGATTTATTATTTGTATACGTTTTTGCCTTTTTAGTTAATAAGCTGTTTTAGCTTATTACACAACTTATTCGATAAGCTGTGTAACCAAGTTTATTTTTCCTAGGACCCTCTTAGTTCAAGCTATTTTTTGTAATTTTTCCAGGATTTTTATATTTAGTTTAGTATTTTTAAACATTTATTTTTATTAAAAACTTTAAAAAATCATAAAAAATAGAAAAATAATCAAAAAAATATAATTCTTTTTTAGAAAATTTTCTTTATTCATATAGTTCCTAGGAAAAATAGTTTTGTTTCCGTAAGGTTAAAATTGCAAAATTTCAATTTTTAAAGAACGAGATTCGTTTTCGTTCACGTTTTTCGTGTTTTTAAGCTCATTTCAACTCCGTTTTTGTTCTTGTTTTCTTTAAACTTACTTTTTAGTCAATTAGAGTCCATTAAAAGAGAAAAAATCAATTTAGGTTAAATTTTAGAGATTTAGGGGTTTTAATCACAATTTAGGGTTCCCGTTTTGCGTTTTTAGTTAAAGTTTAATTTCCTGTTATTAAAGTTAGTTTTAATTGTCCTTTAAATTGCTTACTTTTAGGATTTTAGGAAACAAATCTTCTTCGAACCAATTCAAATCATTGTCCAAACAACAAACGTGGTCTCAATTTCATAAATCTTCGAGGAATACGACCCGGTAATCACTTACCGGTAAATATACGTACTATTATATATTTGTGAGAATTTTCCTTTCTTCCTTTGTCCTCAAGGGTAGTTTGGTAATATTTTCATATCTATTATCTTGTTTTATGTGTATAAATAATTGCAATCACGTATCCTAGACACAGACTTAGAAGGACAATACTTGTGTAACTATTATTCTAGATGTATAAATTTCTATATGGAGAGCTATCCCGGACTCTAGATCTGCTTGGTCCACTTTGCTAGATCCATTTGAATGATAGGTCGCATACAAAAGCGCGTAAACAAGTATAAATTGATAAACATAAACAAGCACTCAACGATAAATCAAGAAATCGATATAAACAAATACCAAACATTCAAATCTTCATAATAAAGGCTAATACCCAAAGGTATTAGCCTTCAAACGTCATAATAAATACAAGAGTTATAATTTAGCCAAGGTAAACTAATCGAGTTAACGAATGATACCAAAAATTGAACGATTACTAAAGTATTTGGAATTACACGATGTCTCTTATGGAATTGAATACGTTGCTCGACCTCTTCTGCTCCTTTTCTCTTTATAAAATTGACTTTTGTGGTTTAGGTATCGAGAATATGATTTAGCACACTTAAAACTCATTTTTTAGTTTTCTATTTATAAGATTTAGAAGTCGGTTAGATATGGCGTATCCATGTATTGGATACGGCGTATTGGGGATTTCTTAGAGTAGGGACAACGTTTGATATCTTCCAGAATATTATATTGATTCCATATCTTGAATACGACATATTGAGTCCTCTGGATACGGCGTATTGATCTTCATTCCTTTTGTGGTCTTTGGTGAGTGCAGTCACGGATACGCCGTATCTTCCTTGATGGAAACGGTGTATTGGTCTTCCGAACAATAATTTTCAAAATATCTTCATTTAAGCTCCAGAATGCGCGCCTTTTGCTAAGTTTCACCAATTACTTCATAATTACTGCAATTCTCAAATATAAACGATTAAGCAACAATTCTTTGCAATAACTATACAAAATGGGTTAATAACATGGGATAAATGATGCTATATAATAGACGTTATTTGATGTCATTAAATATCCCCTACTTGAATCCTACTTGTCCTCAAGTAGCCTTTAGAAGTTTATAAAAATATATCCCTTAAGGATATTTTTCCGTTAAAGCACTTATTCGATCTATTACAAGTACACAACCAAACACCTCACGAAATAGGAAGATGAAAACACTCAAATCACTCAACTAATCTATGTGGTAACATGTAATTAATTCGCTCAATTTCTCAGTCTTGATGCGTATTCTATCATAAGCTTGGCAAGGATACACATCTCCACCACTAAAGCCAAGAAGTAACAAGTTTATAAAGGTAAATATAGGTTTTTTGTATGAAAAGGCGTACGGTTTGATCATTCTATAATCTTTCACAAGAATTTCCACTCCAACAAGGCAGCTGAAGCACACATACACACCCGGAACGCCGGGATAGACATGTGTGTTTGATCACATCCCCATTTGATCTTAACCAACGGTTAGGATGAAGAATGATATTGGGTAGGAACCTTCTAACTTTCACCAAAAGTCGTAAACCAATAAGGTACAAGACATGCATACACACCCGGAATGCCGGGAGAGACATGCATGTTCGTATGAATCCTTATTCGCGTAAAACCAGTGGCTAATCATTAGGTGAGAGGGAAGTAAATTGTTGTTAAATAAAAATCAAGAAACAAATAGATTAAGACTTAAGTTACAAGTTGCTAGACACTTATTTCCCGACCGTTATCATGATTAAGACACAACTATTTACAACGTCTTGATCATAGATAAAAAACAACAACCTAAGTTGGCGTTCCCATAACGGTCAACTTCCCAATCATCCCAAAACTTTACATACTTTACAAGGCAAGTGGCGATATCTTCCACTTTGTACAATACTCTACATCGTTGATTTTTAGACGTATCAACGAATAATCGATCCTTCGTATAATTCCTTCGGTAATGCTTTTTGCGAAACGATTATCTTCAAACTTTCTTTCTCTCTCTTTTTGTATTTTTTTCTCATTTTTTCCATTTTTTTGCTAACTATTCTTCAAATCTCGGTGTAGTTTCACCATCTTCACCATCATAATAATTCTGGATAATTCCTTCGTTCTTCGGTTTCACCAATAATTGTGGCGATAGTAAAATCACATGAGCTTTGACTACTAATATACATTCCCATTTGCAATGTGCAAATTTTTAACCGCACCAAAGATAGAAAATGACACAAGACTCGGAAAATACAAACTTTATTTCTTTAAGCAACTAGGCAATACTATAATAATAAAACTTTAATCTTTTTTAACAGGGTAGGCTTAAGGTGTAAGGGTGTATACGAAACAAATAATTAGTGTAAATTTATAAAGGATTAGCTATACGCGGTTGTTTCATTCTTTGTGGTCTTCACTCTAAAGTGAGAGTGGAAGGGTTTAACGGGGGTTAACGAAACCGGTTGTAGTTGCTAATAGAGGAAACATGTATAGGCAAATTTGGTTGTAATCCTAAGATTTACCAATTTAAACAAGTTACTCCAATTAATCCATAATACACATTTGGTGATTCATCGAATAGTTATACCAAGCCAAGTTCTAAAGTCTTTCAAACATTCTGGACACACTCTTATTTTTGTGGAATTTGGGTAATACTTTTGGACGAAAGGTTAATTCACAATATTCTAAGAAAGGGTTTTTATGTGCGGGTTATGTAACATGTAATTTCATAAAAGTAAGCTTGAATTTTTTTTTAATTTTAGCATAATTTAAGATTTTTATTAGTGAAATATAGGAAAGTGATCTTTACTAATTCCCTTTCCCCTACTTTGATATTTTACAACGTTCTCGTTGTTATATATAAAACATTAATACAAGAATTTAAGAACGGAAATTAGTTTGAGAAAATCCCCTGTTTGCTCGGTAGAATTCTCCAATTTGTGTTTATTAGCAAGATTGGGTGTGAAACCACCGTCTTGAGGTTCAAGACTCCATCTACTTCAAGATATTTCCAAATTCGTAAAGTGCTCCACCAATATTGTTGATTATTTCCTTCACGAGGTGTGCGTATATTTATAGGAAAAATACAAGTGATTCTATCTTGGTACCTACGGTTAATTTAAACTAAACTAAAACAAACTAAATACGGGTCAGTATGTGGATACGGCGTATCAAGTTATCGAATACGGCGTATTCACAGAACTGACAATAATGTTTTTAAAGTGCATAAAAAGTAAAGACTGATAACGTCCAGACATTCAATACGCCGTATGGGGTGGAACGGATACGCCGTATTGAAGTCTGGGAAGACAGACTCGATAACAAAATTAAATAACATTTTGGGTTGTCTCCCGGGAAGCACTTTTGTTTATAGAAAAGTCTTTAAGTTAGACTTGCCCCAATTTAATCCCATCCTTATAAAATAATTTGGGGTCGAACGGGATGCTAAATGGCACATACAAATTCTTGATTAGGAAAATGAATGGCATCCCTTTGTTAAGATGATTCCAAGTTATGATATTAAAATTTAATCCCTCGATAAAAGTTTCAATTTTGAAAAATTTATTAGATGTATCATGACTTGTTTCCAAAAGCTTATTTGACCCATGTGTATAGGCACCAATATCGGTATTTATTAAATCAGGTAATGGTTTGACAGATAAATCCTCTAAAGATTTTTCAATATCGAATTTATCATCATCATTGTCCTTATCCAATTTTGAATCATTGGGATAAATTACATTAAAAGGAAATAGATCATTAAAGTTTAAAATGTTTTGTTCGTCTTCATCACATTCGGACAATGATGCTTCATCGTTCAAATCAAATTCATCGATATGTTGAGGACTTAAAGTGGGTTCAGTTAAGAAATCTGATTTAGACGTTAGAGCATCATTATAAACAATGGCTGGAAATTCATTCTCAAAATCATTAAAGTAGTCTAAATCATTAAAATAACTGACCGTAGGCTCGGGTGACGGAAAAGAAGGTATATTGACTTTATCATTATCATTTTCCGAATCCGTTTTTAAAAAATTGACAGAATTTTTATTGTAAGAAAATAATTTTTTGTTAAAAATTACCATGCAATCTTCATCATCGGATTCGTCAAACGATATTCTAAAGTCGATTCATCGTTGTTAAGAGAACTTACCGTAGGCTCACACGAGAGTGTTACTTCAGATGTTAACATTTCGTTAAAGACTATAGCTGGGAATTAAGTTTCTACAGTACGAGGTCGTGAACGTCTTCATTATCCCAGGTCTTACCATACGTAGCAGTTTCCCAGTTATACACCTTACCATGCCTACGAGCTTTTTCTTCCTCAAGCCTGATGTATTCTTCCATAGTAATGTTGGGGTCGTCCATTTTAACCTATAATAAAATAGCTAGGAAAGAAAACTGTTAAATAGCTTAATAAGCCGTATTCAGTGAACTGAATACGCCGTATTGATGATAGAGTCGAATACGCTGTATTGGTTTGAAAAAAAAATTATACGCCTTATCCAATAAATTGAATACGCCGTATAGGTTTGAAAAAAAATCTACAGCGTACTTTGAATAATGCGAAACACACAAACACACAATATGCAAAAAATATACAATGCAGAAAATTAAACACACAAAACAAGCACGCAAATATGCAAATTAATCTAAGCTACACTAATCCTAATGGCTAGATCTAATCTAATGTTAAAAACTAAAATATCAAAATAAAAATCAAGATTAATTTTCACTCTCCGGTAATGGCGCCAAAAACTTGATGTGTCGTTGTGTGGTGTATATTTTATTGTTTCAACTTTTAAATTTATATTTTGCCGACTCAACCAAAAACAACACTTTAATGGGCAGTGTACCCGATCGGTAGTAGTTTCGTGGTAAGTAGGTTGTCGATCACTGAGAGCGAGGTTAAATCTATCAATTTAATTAATATCTTTGTTATCTAATCTATGTTAATTCTATTCTAATCCTATGTTAAACCTATGTCAGTCTAAATCCTAGTTCTAATGAGAAAAGGGGGGTTTTCAGCCTGAGAGACTGGCACAGTTTGGTTGGTGACTACAATCAATTCAAGACACTGTTACCCACGCAAGCTAATAGACAAAAGATAAAAGAGCGGTCGAACCTTATATAAGAAAACTGTATTAACCATTATTAATCCGATTAGAACGATGGTTTGTTTATTAAATTCAAAGATTTCTTCTCTCAAGGTGACATATGATTCTTAATACTTAGGCGTTACATCATCCTAAGACCTAGACACATTAATTCTGTCACAATTAAAGCATCCGCATAAAGCATCCTTATTTGCTGATTATAATCTATCTTAGGGATTAAAGCAATGGTGATCTTGTTAAACCCTAGCTCATAGAGACTTTACCTACTTACCGCTTAATGGCAATCTATACACTAGTAGTCTACTTGTCCAACTATCCAATGGAATCAGAACGTTATTTGTTGAATTATCTAGGTCACCTGCTAGTCAACACGATCAATAAACCATCGGCAATATCCAATTAACTAGTTAAGCCCGAAGCGTATCCTAGACACAGACTTAGAAGGACAATACTTGTGTAACTATTATTCTAGATGTATAAATTACTATATGGAGAGCTATCCCGGACTCTAGATCCGCTTGGTCCACTTTGCTAGATCCAGTTGAATGATAGGTCGCATACAAAAGCGCGTAAACAAGTATAAATTGATAAACATAAACAAGCACTCAACGATAAATCAAGAAATCAATATAAACAAATACCAAACATTCAGATCTTTATAATAATGGCTATTACCCAAAGGTAGTAGCCTTCAAACGTCATAATAAATACAAGAGTAATAATTTAGCCAAGGTAAACTAACCGAGTTAACGAATGATACCAAAAACTAAACGATTACTAAAGTATATGGAATTATACGATGTCTCCTATGGATTTGAATACGTTGCTCGACCTCTTCTTCTCCTTTTCTCTTCTAAAAATCGACTTTTGTGGTTTAGGTATTGAGAATATAATTTAGCACACTTAAAACTCGTTTTTGAGTTTTCTATTTATAAGGTATGGAAGTCGGTTGGATACGGCGTATTGGGGATTTCTTGGAGTAGGGACTACGTTTGATATCTTCCAGAATATTATATTGATTCCATATCTTGAATACGACGTACTGAATCCTCTGGATACGGCGTATTGATCTTCATTCCTTTTGTTGTCTTTGGTGAGTGCAGACACGGATACGCCGTATCTTCCTTGATGGATACGTCGTATTAGTCTTCAGAACAGTAATCTTCAAAATATCTTCATTTAAGCTCAAGAATGCGCGCCTTTTGCTAAGTTTCACTAATTACTCCATAATTACTGCAATTCTCAAATATAAACGATTAAGTAATAATTCTTTGCAATAACTATACAAAATGGGTTAATAACATAGGATAAATGATGCTATAAAATAGACGTTATTTGATGTCATCAGTGATGGAGATGTGTATCCTTGCCAAGCTTATGATAGAATACTCATCATGACCGAGCAATTAAGAAAATTAGTTGAATGCTACCACATAGATTAGCTGAGTGATTTGAGTGGTTTCATTTTCCCTATTCGTGAGGTGTTTGGTTGTGTGCTAGTAATTAAACGAAAAATTGCTTAAAGGTAAAAACTTAAATCTTGGTTTAAGATACATTTTCATAAGTTTTCTAAAGTCTACTTGAGGACAGGTAGGATTTAAGTGGGGGATATTTGATGACATTAAATAACGCCTATTTTATAGCATCATTTATCCCATTTAAATTGCTCGTTCTAAATTATTTTATGCATGAATTGGTACTTAATTGCTTATATATGTTATTTGTAGTAAATATGGAGCAATTGGTGAAGTTTAACTAAAAGGCACGCATTTTGGAGCTTAAACAAAGAAATCAAGAATCTATTGTTTTGACAACCAATACGCCGTATCCATTAAGGAAGATACGCCGTATCTACGTCTGAACTTCACAAGAAACCACAAAGATATAAAGACCAATACGCTGTATCAAGGAAGACTTATACGCCGTATCCACTGGCGGTTCATAAAAGATTTTGGAAGATATTTATCATGATCCCCACTCAAAGAAAACCCCAATACGCCGTATTGACTACATCACTTAATTCCATAGGGTATAAATACAGACCCTAAATACAAATTTTAGATATGTAATGTGTCGTTGTGTTGTGTGTATTTTATGATTCAAGTTTTAAATTTATATTTTACCTACTAAACCAGAAACAACACTTTAACGGGCAATGTACCCGGGCAGTGTACCCGGTCAGATGGATGTACAGGCTCAGGGGAGGCAAGATGTACCCTAGACACAGACTTAGAGGGACAATATTTGTGATCCTATAATTCTAGATGTATAAATTACTATATGGAGAGCTATCCCAGACTCTAGATCTACTTGGTCCCTATCATTAGATCCAGTTGAATGATAGGTCGCATACAAAAGCACGTAAACAAGTATAAATTGATAAACATAAACAAACATTCAACGATAAATCAAGAAATCGAGATTAACAAATACCAAACATTCAGATCTTCATAATAATGGCTAATACCCGAAGGTATTGGCCTTCAAACATCATAATAAATACAAGAGTCATTTTTTAGCCAAGGTAAACTATCCGAGTTAACGAATGATACCAAAAACTGAACGATTACTAAAGTATATGGAATTACACGTGTCTCATATGGAATGTATAGCTTTGCACAACCTCTTTTTCTCTTCTTTGCCTCTGAAAATCAACTTTTGTGGTTTAGGTATCGAGAATATGATTTAGCACACTTAAAACTCATTTTTGAGTTTTCTATTTATACTGTCTGGAGTCGGATAGATACAACGTATCCAAGGGATTGGATACGGCGTATTAGGGTTTCTTAGAGTGGGGACCACGATTGATATCTTCCAAAATCTTCACATACTATATCATCGATACGATGTATAGCCTTCTTCTGGATACGACGTATTAGGCTTGTTTCCTTCGCGGTCTTTGGTGAGTTCAGGCACGGATACGCCATATCTTCTTGATGGATACGGCGTATTGGTCTTCAGATTAGTAATCTTCAAAATATCTTCGTTTAAGCTCCAGAATGCGTGCCTTTTGTTAACTTTCACCATGTACTCCTTAATTATTGCAATTCTCAAAAATAAATGATTAAGTAATAATTCTTTGCAATAATTATATAATATGGGTTAATTACATTGGATAAATTATGCTATAAAATGTACGTTATTTGATGTCATCA
>BQNB010205572.1:0-10607 GCA_026074375.1 Tanacetum coccineum | reverse complement strand
CATGAACTGTCAATTGCTAGTTAGCGAGCGCGAATGTTATAAATAGATCTATTTGGGATTGACATCCCCGTTCGGGTGAGTAGCTGATAAGTATAGAATACACATATCCGTTTGTACCTAAAATAACCCAATTAAACCCAAAACAGACCAAAAATGGCAAAAATATGCTTGTATTTGTGTTTTGTGTGTGCAGGTACGGATAAGTCAAAAATTACAAGAAAACAGTAAAAAACAAGCAAGCACGGACACGAGAATCAGAAGAGTACAAAAAGAAGCCAAAGAATCAAAGCCGAAGCCAGAAAAGTCAAGCCTCAGTCAAATCCAGTCAAAGAAAAGTCAATCATGGTCAATAAAAGTCCACAAGGACCAAACTTGCACTTTCCCAAAGTTATTTATAACGAGAAAAGAAGAAAAGAAAGACAAGGGCCATTTGTGTCATTCTCCAAAAGTCAAACGACTTTTAATCGTTTTTAGTTATAAAGAAAGGGAGCCAAAAGTTACTGTTCACCCATCGTCCCACCTTTCACCCCCATGGTAAAACAAAGGGCAAATAAGAATTAAAGGGTGCGATTGTCAATTCAAGAGCTCTCAAGTACAATGGCGAGGTCAAATCAGTCAAATCAAGGGTTATTTAAGCTCCCTCTCAATCAAAGGCCACGTCATCAATGGAAGAAGCACAAGGGGTGTGGTTTTTTGTACTAAAACACTCACAAAAGAAGCACAATGCCATCCAAAAGAGAATGACATGCTGGCAATCTTCAGGTGTCCACAAATCAATCCAACGGCCACAATAGAAGCTCAAATGATTGAAGAAATGATTGGTTGAGATTGAAAGTTTGGAGAGCAGGGCAAGAGGGCTAGAATCTTCCAAGGCAGCCTATAAATAGGCCTCACTTCTCACACACACACCATCTAGGTTTTTAGTAATTTTTAGTCTAGCTTAAATTCGTATTTTTCTTAAATGTAATTTTCTTTTTTAAGTAATGTAACCAGTAACTTTTATTAATGAAATTTAGTTTAAATCATTCATAAGCTCTCTTTTCTTGTTATTCAAAAGCTGTCTTAATAAGCCAAATTGTCTCAATAAGCTAATAAGCTCATTTTAAGCTCTTTCAGTCTATAAGCTGAAATAGAGCTTATTTTAATTCAGTATTAATCTTACCTAAACCCTAAACCAGTTTAACTTACATTTATAATGGACTCTATTGGATATGAGCTTTTTGGAAGGGGATCTTAACTTGGAAGAGATCCCAAGGACTTTACCCTAGCTTATCTAATAAGCTAGGGAGCTTGTAGCTGCCCTATTGGGAACCTTTTGTTTAGCTAAAGGTTCAAGTAAGTTTTCATTTACTTTTCATAATTTCATTTCTAGCTTAATTTTAGCCTAATAGTGTAGATCTGCTTAATAGCTTATTAAAGTTGCTTATTAGTGCTTATTTGTGTTTAGTATTAGCTTAATAATCCTAGATGTTAATCTGTTTTGCTTTTGATAGTTTAGATCTTTGATTTTCATATATTTGTCATAAAAACCTCTAAAAAGCCAAAAATATAGTAAAATAGCTTAAGTCTTAGATTATTGCTTATCTAGTTGTTAAGTCATGCTTATTAAAGTAATTTTAATCTGTTAATTGTCTGGTATTAAGCACTTGTTTAATAAATTTCAAATTTAGTAGCTTAATCATAACTGTCATAGTAGTAAAGGGGTGTTTGGCATAAGTGTGTTTGACCTCTAAAAGTCAACATTACTTGTGAAATTTGCTTGAGTCAGCTGAGTTTTCATTTAAGATTAGTTTTCATTTAGTTTTTATAAGTTAGAGTTCAAAATTTCAAAAGATATGGCTTATTATCTTTGTTTTTACACCAAGGCAGTTTTTTGACATCTTTTGCGTTGTGCAATTTTGATCCACAGCCCTTAAGCTTGGATCATGAGCGAGTTTAGCATTGTGTTTTTACACACAATTTGAGTGTTTCTAAGTGCCAAAAATTCCCGTAGGAACCGCACCCTTGTGTTGCAACTTAAGCAAACTGCACACAGACTAACTAACAATAATAGTACTGCGTCAGTAGTTATTTAGTACTGCTACCTTTGGCTTAATTTTTATCTAAGTAGAAGTAGGATTTAGGTTGTTTAAATTCAAGTTAGAAGTAATCTAGATATAGCTTAATATAGTTTATGTTTTATTTTTCATTTTACTACTTAATTTTTTAGCTTATTCAGCTGTTAAAAAAGATCTCTGCATCAGCAGTACTAAGTTAGTTAGTACTGCTGATATTCAAATCCCAATTTAAGCCAGCAATTGTAGGATTTAATAGCTTATCTTTTAGCATATTATAGTTTAGTTATAGCTTAATATAGATTAGGACTTAAATTTCATTTTCTAGCTTAATTTAGCTGTCAAAATCACAAAAATACTTAAAAAACCAAAAACAGTAGGTAGTAATTTAGATTATTAAATTTTGAAATTTAGCTTATGAGTCTAGATTTTATAGCTTATACAGATAGATTATAAGTAGTTTAAGAAGTCCTTAAAGTTTTAGAGTCATTTGTAGCTTTTTAAGGTCTTTAGCTTATTTGGATTTTGTGCTATTTTGCTTAATTTCCGAGTTTGCTTAGTTCATGACGAATTTTAGTAGCTTAAAAGGGTTTCTAACTCTATTTTCTTTTCTTAATTAGCTTAAGCTAGTCATAAGCTAAATAGAACTTCTTTCCTTTTTCATTTTGAATTAATTTTGAGTCTTTTATAGCTTATTTTCTAAAACCAAGAGTTAAGGCCTCCTTTCTGAGGTCAGTATAGAAATAAGCTCTTATTGAGCTTATTAGTTATTTTTAGCCCAAGTAGCTTTTATTAATTTTGTTCCTACTAGCTTCCTTTACAACTTTGCTCTTTCAAGTTTTTAGTGATAAGCACTTTTAGAATTTGAGCTTATAATTGGACTTTAGTTGTTATCGGGGTATGTCCTCAGGGACCATTCTTGTAATTTTTCTGTTTTAGTGATTTCTTAGTTAATCCTTGCCCGTTAAGTGTTTTAGCCCCGTTAGTCCTTAAGACTTTAATACAGTTAGCCTCTATGTTAGTTTTTAATTAGTTTTATATTTTTAATTAATAATTAGGGTTAGGTTTTAATTAGTTTAATTAAACTTTTATAAAAAGATAAAAATTAGGGCTTTTATTTTTAGAAAATTTATGCACAATTCTTTAATTAGTGTAATTTTATAAAAATCTTTAGGACTTTATTTTTAAAGAGATTTATTATTTTTTAATAGTCTTTAATTAGTTTTAACATTTTTAAAAATCATATCTTTTTAATCTAAAAAGCAAAAAATGTTTTTTCTTTTTTCCTAAAATTTTCTTTTATCCATATTTAGGTTTACAATTTAGTTTACAATTTTGGATTAAAATTAGTTTACTTGTTTATTTGTCGCGTTTTATTCCCGTATTAGTTTAATTGTTTTTTAATTGTCTATTTTAATTGTTGCTTTAGATAATCAAATCATCCATTTGCTCATTCAAATCAGAATCCAAGCTAAAACGTGGTTTCGATTTCACTAGTCGTTGGGGAAACGACCCGGGTGATCATACTTACCCGGTTTAATATACGTATTATATATTATATTATATATATTTTTGAGAGTGAATTTTATCAAGGGTAACTTGGTAATTTTCTTAATTGCTCTTGTGGAATATTATCTAGTATATTTTATTGTGTATCTAAACTGCAATCAGTTTTAGGCCCCGCTGCCGGGGACTAGTGTCAAGATTCCTACGTTTTGTGTTTGTCGATTTGGTTTGAAGATCCTTTCACACTCGAAAGTTTCATTTTTGTTTTTCAAAAATCCAAAAAAATTATAAAATATAAAAAGTAAAAAATATTTTCCTTTTCTTTTTAGTATAAGTAAAAGATAAAAAAAAAATAGAAAATAAAAAATATAAAAAAAATCTTCCTTTTTAATTAAGAGATAAAAGTCACTAATTGGTAAAAATACCAAAATATAACATTCTCAACGGAGGTGTTATCATAATAATTTCTGGTGAACTTGTTGGTTCCCAAATCGAACTAATAGATTCTTAACACTGCTAATTTTGTCTCACGAAGTACGGCTCAGCCTTAGAAAGCAATTTTTGAGAGCTACCGTGAAGTAGTTTGATTATATGTTTTAATTCTCTTTCTGTAACCTTTAAAATTCCTTGCTAGAAAAAAAAAATAGTGTAAAGTTTTGCTTTTTAATTTTTAGTTTTTTCTTTTTATGGCACTCGTTCGCGAATCTACGAAACGTCGACAACAACAACCCTCTTTCGGTTTGTTGAAAATTTGAATCTAGGAGAACCAATTGTTTAGATCCAAAACTTTTGTTTCCAATGGCCACAATCGAAACAAGGCCCAAATGTTACAAGCACCCATCGTAGGGGTATGGAGATGCAATAGTTTTCCACCGATCATGCTACAATTTCCGAGCTTAAACAACCTTTAATCAATCTTGTGCAAATCAATAAGTTTACGGGTAGACAAGATCCCCACAATCACCTTCGATTTTTTAACAAGGTCACTTCACGTTAGACATCCCGAAAGTCCCGAACACATTCGATAAAGCTTTTGCTTTTCCCTTTTTTCCCTAACGTGAAGCCCGAGATTGGTTAGACAAAGGAACCTCCTGTAGAATCAATCTCACAAGGGAACTAAAAGAAAAGGACCTTGTTTCAAAATTCATAAACCAATTCTTCCCACCATCGAAAACAACATACCTCCGAAACAAAATCACCAATTTTTTCCAAGAACCAAACGAAACCTTCAATGAAGCATGGGAACGTTTTAAAGGACTCCTTCGTCAATGTCCTCACCATGGCTTCTCGGAACTACACCAACTCGATACTTTTTACAACTCTTTGAATTCAAACGATCAAGATGCCTTAGATTCCGCCGCGGGTGGCAATTTCTTAGACAAGATGCCTCAAGAAGGTTTAGCGATTATTGAAAGCAAGTCAAAAGTTTGTTACTCAAGAAGTCGTGCTAGTGATTCAAGAGTGAGTACGGATGCTCCTCTTTCTAATTCTTCACCTTCTAATAATTCTTTCGATATGTAACAAATAGCCGCTTCTCTCGAGGAGAAGATGACTATCAAGATGACACAAATGATGAATGAAATGAAAGCTTTAGTTGTTACTACTCCCACACCCGTCAAAGCGGTTGAGGAAGTATGTGTTACTTGTGGATCGAATCACAATTTTAACCATTGTCCGTTAACTCGAGGTGGAAACGATTTTCCCATTTTTCATGACAACATCCAACAATTTCAACAAACCGCAGCCGTTGGTAATTTTCTCCAAAGGAACCAACCTTCTAATTTGGCAAGCCAAATGAGACCACCGGGTTTTAATCAACCGAATGTTCAAAACAACCAAGGAAACCAAAACCGATATCAAGGAACCAATTCTAATTTCAACCAAAACCGTGGAGAAAATTTTAATCAAAACCATCAAAACAACCAAAATCAAGTTTACCAAGCCCCACCATACCAACCACCAACTCAACCTTTGGTTCTTTGTTTTTACACCAGGGCAGTTTTTGACTATCTTTTTGCTTGTGAAACTTTGATCCAAAGCCCTTAAGGCTTAGATCTTGCTTGCACTTTGTCTATACACTCTAGTAGAGTGTGTTTAGTGCAAGGTTTCCCTTCAAAGAGTTTACAATGATTCTCAAAAGAAGCAAGATGATTTTCAAAAGATGATGCTCAGTTTCATGCAAAGCTATCACACCAACCAACCTTCAAGTTCAAGTTCTTTACCAAGCAATACCATTCCAAATCCTAGGAATGAAGCCAAGGCAATTAGGACTCATAGTCGTGTTTCATACGATGGACCTCCGATTACACCGCCGGTGTTGGAAAAGGAAAGAGAGGTGACAAAGGATACGGAGCTACCGAGCACCGAAGACATCCAACCTCCTCCATTGGTCCAAGAACAACCCAAAGATAAAGAACCAATCGAAGAACCTTCTTTTGTTGCTAGCAAAGCCAAACCTAATTTACCTTACCCCTCAAGACTTAACAAAGAAAAAATTCATAAAAAGGATGATATCCTAGCTTCAAAGTTTATGGAAATCTTCCGTAATCTTCACTTTGAGCTAAGTTTCGCGGATGCACTCATTCATATGCCAAAGTTTGCTCTGATGTTCAAAAAGATNNNTTGCGGTTAAGCTTCTTGACATTGAAGGACTGCAAGGACATCGTGAATGGCTTGTAAGTTTAAATAAATGACGTTGTCATGTTTAAAATATACCATTCACGATTTATATAACTTTTGTCCATTTTCGGAAATTACTGTAGGCGGAAGTGATATTTCTCGGGCAGCTTAGGCACCCAAACCTGGTTAAACTGATCGGATATTGCTGTGAAGATGAAGAAAGACTACTTGTATACGAGTTCATGCCCCGTGGAAGCTTGGAAAATCATTTGTTCAGGAGTAAGCTCATAAAAGCTTTCTATAGTACTTATGCTGTAATTTAAACACTAATGGTTGTTATATAGGGATCTCGGTCTGCCTACCTTGGGGAAACAGATTAAAAATCGCAATTGGTGCAGCCAAAGGGCTTGCGTTCTTGCATGGTGCTGAGAGCCCGCGTTCATCTATCGCGATTTTAAGACTTCCAACATCTTACTTGATTCAGTATATTGTTTACCTTTTGGAAACAGATTTTGTTATAAACTTTATGATGGTTAAATATTATCTTCAAAGAAATATTAAATATTTGATCAATTTTGGGCTTTTGATAGGACTTTAATGCAAAGCTATCAGATTTTGGCCTAGCAACTATGGGCCCTGAAGGATCAAACACTCATGTGACCACTAGAGTTATGGGTACTTATGGTTATGCAGCCCCTGAATATGTCAACACTGGTATTACCCTAATCTACTGTGAAATTGTTTTTTCTTGTAGTATAATTCTGTGAGTAATCGATAAATAGACAAATTTCTTGTGCTTTATATACACATACACACGTGGACAGGACCTTAGTGGAGACCGGGGAGGGCCACGGCCCTCCCAAAACTTTAAAGTTTTACTTATATTTGCTTAAAGAAATGCAACTTTGGCCCTTCCGAATTACCTGATATAGCACTCGGCCCTCCCAATAAATTTACCCAAGTTCCGTCTGATACACATGTGTGCATATGTATGTATGTGTGACTTCGCATGTATACCTTGTTACAAAGCTTATAAAGTTAAACCGAATTTTGTTGCTAATGATCGTGTTGATGTTTAAAATTGTAGGCCATTTGACCACGAAGAGCGACATCTATAGTTATGGAGTTGTTCTACTAGAACTACTAACCGGAAAAAGGGCAATGGACAAAAGTAGGCCCAAGAGCGAACACTATCTCGTGGATTGGGTTAAACCATACTTAACAAGTACTCGAAGATTGCGCTACATCATTGATCCAAGATTATCTGGGCAATACTCGGTAAGGGGAACCAGGGAGATGGCTCTTCTAGCACTGGGTTGTGTTAGCTTGAATCCGAAAGATAGGCCAAAAATGACTGAGATAATCCACATCCTTGAAGCCCTTCAAGCTAAAGGACATGGGCAATAAGTTGCGGCCAAATGGCCTGTGATCTTCAAAAAGAATGCAAGAAACGCGGTTTTCAATCCCAAAGGAAGAAGAGAAATGAATGGAGGTCGCACGTATTGGAAAACAACACCCGTTAACACCATAAAATCGAAAGGATGATGAGCGAAAATACAAATGGAGTTATGGAAATGTGTAAAGGAAATCCACAAATATTATGTATTTTAAATCGCTTTATTATATCGTATTTGTTATGTTATGCCATTTAAACTTGTTGACTATGTGATTTCATGATTGTATATGCCTAGAACATGTTCTCTTTTTTTCTCGTAATTTAAAGAGTTGTAAATGTTCTTCAAAACATTGTAACATCTCGATTTTTAAACTAAAACAACATCAGAACTAGTGTCTTAATCCTCACGTCCTCATTTGAACTTGGACAACTTGAACTTAATATTATTGTTGTTGTATACTTACTTTGAAATGTGTCGGAACACGCCTAGTAAAACTTAACAAAATTTTCACTTTTTAGCCGTTTGTGTGCGTTTGGTTTGTAAGGAGGAATGGCTATGTATGGGAATAAGTATGGGAATGAAGGACAATGGTTTATATTGTTTGGTTTGTCGTTTGGGTGATACATCAAGAAAATAAATGGAATCACTAAACCTGCCATTATTTGTGGATTTCGAGAAACCTATCCTCACCAACCAAACATGTTATTTGATTTTCATTCTCGTTTCTCATTCCTTGTAGCTAAACCCTTTAACCAAACGCAACCTTAGTCATTCAATTTTTTTCTTTTCCAGTTTTATTAATTTCTTTTGTACTTGAGTTATGAATAGTAGAGATGCTCATCCTTGTTTAATAGACACTTATACTTTAATTTTTTTCCATATAATTGACTAATTAGATCGAGTTCAGGTTTAGTTATATTAGGTGATCAACTCATCAAAGCGCAACTTAAACGAGACAAATATGTTTAAACATAATAAAATGTAGCAATTCCTATAATGATATGAAACATAACCCGCAACGACATAAAATAAACATATTAGTATTAAGTCTAAACTAGTCATTAGCGTGTTGTGGTAGACCCCCTTAACCTATTCGTTAATATGACATGTTCGGGGTTAAGATGAGTTAAACATGACGACTCGGTTACTTCTTTAAGCTTTAAAGAATGGATAGAAAAATTAATTCATAATGGGTTAAACAGATCAAGTAATTTACCGTGTGTAAATATATCTAAACGAATCAAAAGAGTCTTATGGATGTAATTTTATATTCGAGTTTGGATTAACATAACAAATCCGATTACTTGACTACTTTAACGTCTTTCTAAAAAAAACTCTACTACTTTAACAAACCAATTCAAGTTTTGTTGAAATAATTTTTTCTCGAGATAGCTTTGACGGCTCCTATGATGCCGCTCGTCGTCATCCCAAGCCAAAAACATGCTACAAATAGAGAGAGAAGTAGTTAGAAATAATCTACGGCCGGAGACCCATATACCACCCTTTGAGGTTCAATTCAGAACCTCCAATGAAGAAGATTTATATACCTGGGGGAGGAAAGTAAGGGATCACAACCTGCTGCATACGAGGGAGGATGCTCACAAATATTATAGACAAATGTATACGAGACCTATCTGCCACGTGATGACCCTACCTTTCGAAGAATACGTGACTAAGCTACTCCTAAACTCGTTCGAAGACAAAACTATGGTCGAGAAACTATATACATCATCATTCCCGCTAGACACAGTCTCACATACCGTGTCTTGTAACCATAATAGTATGAGTGCTCATCCAAAAGTAATGCTTGGTCCAACTAACCATAATAGTAGGAGATTTATAGACCACAGATAGGAGGGGGCTCTGAAAGTGGATCAGATCCGAACATATTTCGGTCAGGTCACCGGTCAACTATTTTCCTTATTTTCGGTCCTCGATCCAGTCCAGTCCAAGTCGGTTTTACACACGACCGACTATTATGCTTTGTTAGACCGGACCGGACCGATGAAACCGGATCGACCCGGACATGAACCGAACATTCCAATCGGTCCTCGTCCATACTTTTGGACCCTAGCGGTTTTTGGTCCGGTCCGATGTGGTTTTCAAACCTTGACTACCTAAAATCATAAAATTCAAAAGCCAATTCTAAAATCTAAAAAAAAAAAGAAGTCCATAGTTCCCAAATAACAAATTACTCCATTTTTGATTGGCTTCCTCCGCCCAAACCCTACTCCAGGGTTTTTCAACCCAAATAACCAACCAAGATCTCGTGGCCCTTTTTCAAACACACCCAAACTCATGGCACCACCAATCGCCACCACATCACAACAACCCTCTTCATCCCTAACATCATGAACCCTAATCATCATATCCCAATCAAATGGCCTTAACAACAAAAACCCTCAAAAAAATCCCACCTTTAAACCCAATAATCCACTTTCCCAAACACTCCCATTCCAAGATTCATGATTTTCCCAAATGGGTTTCTTCAATTCTATCAAACCCATCTCTTGATTCATCCCAAACCAAATCTTTACTCTCACATTTATCACCTAAACATTTCAATACCATTTTTCAAGATTTTATAAAAAACCAATCTTTTAGTACTATCAAACTTAGGCCTAAAACTTGTTTGGAGTTTTTTTATTTCGCCTCGAGTAGTTGCAACTTTAAATTTAGTTTAGAATCTTATTGTTGTTTGATTCATTTGTTGGTTTTGTCGAATCTCGAACATCCTGCTAGGTTGCTTTTGATTCAGTTGATAGATAATAAGCTGCCTGTTTTAGTTGTTAATGATGGTACTTATGATCCTAAGATGAAACATGTCGAGATTGCGAAAGGGTTTATGGAAATATATTTTGCGGCGAATTTGGGTGATGGGGCTAATGGGGCTAACGGGGTTCGTTTGTTTGATATGTTGGTGCATGTTTATTGTACCCAGTTTAAAAGTTTTGGACTTGATCACGCGTGTGATGTTGTTAGGGTGATTAGTGAAAAGGGTGTGTTTCCGTCTTTGAATACGTGTAATTTC
>BQNB010205570.1:0-10607 GCA_026074375.1 Tanacetum coccineum | reverse complement strand
TCACGAGGATGGTCTTGCATGGTCTATGTTTGAACTTATAAATATCCCCATGTAAAATGTTATGATACAATTTGTTGTTTTGTGAAACACGATATTATGATGGGTGACTTTTGTGGTACTATGGTTTAACCACATGTTGAATATGGGGTATTGTTCAAACATGTTATTTTGGGACCAATGTTATTATAACGTCTCTTTTGAGTCGTTCTTTATGAATTATGTGTGATTGTGCTAAGAAGTAACACCCATATATGTTCCGCTGCGCTGTCCCGAAAATGGGGGTGTTACATTAACGACCTCGCTCTTAGTGTTCGACATCCTACTTACCACGAAACTCTACCCAATCGGGTACACTGCCCGTTAAAGTATTGTTTTAGGATAAGTTGGCTAAATATAAATTTAAAACTTGGTAATCAATAAATTGACCCTACACGACAGCACATCAAGTTTTTGGCGCCGTTGTCGGGGAGTGAAAAAGTTTAACCTTTAATTTTATTAGTATTTCTAAACATTTGTTTAAGATAATCTAATTAGTGTAATTTAATTTTGCTTGTATTTAACTTAATTATGTGATTTAATTGTGTGTTTAAATTCCTAAATTATTTAATTGTTTTCTAAGTATCCTGTTTTGACAGATCAACTGATACACCGTATCCACTAGTTGGATACGACGTATCAACCTTTCCACTCAGAACAACATATTAATCTCCACTCAGAACAACATATTAATCTCTACAGTCTAAACAACGTATCTGTTCTTCCAAACAATACGGCGTATTCTGTAAATTCAATACAGCGTACTGACCTTCAGCATACTGATAAGGTGTCATTTTATACACTTTTCCGGGGTCGTTTAACCCCCAAAATCGTGTGTTTATGCCCAAAATAGGTACTTAATCGTTCCTTTTCAGGTATTTCGCATTTGGAGGACATTTGGATGAATTACACGTGACTTGGGCTCATTTGGAGAAGAAACAGACGAGATTACGAACCAACACCAAGACTCTTGAAGATTTATGCTCATAGAGCCTGGAGACGGCGTCACAATCCATACACGGCGCCGTCACAACTCATCTAGTGACGGCGTCACATATTTCAAGACGGCGTCAGCCCGCACCGACTCAAACGCATATCTAGAAAATTCATTTTACGATGGCGTCATGACTAAAACGCGACGTCGTCGCGTCGATTTTCTTATATATACAAACCTGAATTTAGGGTTTTGAGTGTGTAACTTTAGAATAAAAAAAGGGTACGAACCCTAGTTCGTTTCGCAGCTGTAGGAGACGATTTTAGGGCCTAAGAACCCTATTGTAACTCTTCCAATTCATGTTTTAATCAAGTAAGGTTTACTTAATCATTCAATATGTCTATGTGTTGTTTGATTTATTGTTCTTGCGTTATTCTTATCATGCTTGGCTAAACCTATTATTGTGTTTATTTATGATTGTATGAAACCTAGAATGTAGATCTTAGTGGCGTTGCCTCTTGTGATAGATGTGCACGTTAGGCTTTAAAAAACCAGCTTTCTGTCAATAATCGCTATTAATATGTCTAGGGAAATGTGATTGTATAGAAAGGATACCATCGGGTAACAGTCTTCATACTACCTTGCCCCCTAATATGGTTGATCCACTCTTAATGTATTTCACATGCACTTAGTAAACCCCTAGGGGCCGTGTAATAGTCTTCATACTACCTTGCATGTGTGTTGCTCTAGCGGCATACTAAGTAGACGGCGGGTTCGTGTAATTCGTTCATGCTTTAGGAAATAATTACATAGATCATCACAAGTGTGACAAGGCAACAACACTAGGAGAAGCAATCTAGGGAGTAATACATGATTAAATAGTCACAATCTTTTATCCTATTGTTATCACCGTTAGTTTAGATTATTATTTAGTTTAATAGCTAAAACCAAACCAATCTCTCCAATTATATGATTTACTTGCTTTTCATAAAACATAAAAATACAAAAAGAATCTTCCCTCGACCATTAGAATTCTGTTAGACCGTGATCAAGCCTTCCCAACCTATTCCTCGAGTGAACGATAAACAACCCTGAGTCTTGCCCATACTACACTACAACGATTAGGTGCACTGCCTAGGGAGTTGTAAAACTTCTCGTGTAGAAGTCTTACGACAACTGCACATCAAGTTTTTGGCACCGCCGCCTTAAGAATAGTTAGGTATTGATCATAGTTTAGCTTAGTTCTACTCGCTTGAATCCTTTCAAGTGAGAATTTAATTTCCGTATATTAGCTTTCTCATAGTCTATCTTTTCTTTATACCCTTTGTTTTGTAAATCACTCTTTTGTTCACCATCATGATGTATGAAAGACCACCAACCACACCCTTTCAAAACCCCCCACAAAACACAACCTTCCCATTCCAAAGATATACCTTGGTGTTCCAACAACATCAAGATGAATCTATCTACGATGCGTGAGCTTGTTTTAAAAACTTAATCAAAAGAGTCCCTCATCATGGCCTCGATTTATGGTATTTATGGTCCCTTACTCAATTCTTTTATGATCATGTCGACGACTATACCCGAATGGACCTTGACTTTGCAACAGACGGGAACCTTAGGGAATTAAGTGGTGAAGAAGCATGGGAAGCCATAGAAAATTTTGCCCAAGGCCAAAAAGAATGGGACAACCCACCAAACATTATTTCTGAACAAGAAGTAGCAAACTTGAAGGCTCAAGCAAAAAGATTGTTTGGAAATGAGGATGTTTAGGTTGAGATGCATAGAGGTATAGCATGGGATAAGGTGGAAAATTCAGACCTACAAAGTACCCCACAAGTCCTCCCATCAATTGAGGAATACACACCGCCCGTGACTTGCCCGGATGAAGTAGAAGAGACTTTAGGAACCCCGATAGAGGTAGAACCTTTGGATGAAACACAACTAGAGGATTTAGGCTTGAATACTTGTAATCATGACATTCCTCTTAGTAATAGGGAAGTTCCTAGTTTCGATGAGCCGGAGCCTCAACCAAATCCCTTACCAAATTGTCTATCCTTAGATATAAGTCTAGGAGAAGAAAGAGACCCCAAACCACCCATCAAACCACATAGTCCGGATAGTTTTAGGATAAAGGAAGTAGATAGCTTAACCATTAATACATCACCTTCACCTCACGTGGCACCCTCCCACCCTAAGGATACGTATTGCTATTATCGCCCATGCATCGATGATCCTAAGAAACATTATGGGTTTAAACCGGGTTTATTAGGAAAAAGTGCATCCCTAGGTGTTGATATTTTAAATTGGGAGATGTTTGATGATGATTAGGGATTAGAATCTAAGGAAGTTTCTCCTCTAGGAAAAGAACTTAGTTTATTCGATAGGCCAAATGAAGTAGAGAGAGGTAGAATTCTAGAAGCACACCGTTTAGAGCCTATTCTTCAACAACAAATTTCTCAACGTATGGCTCCTTCTCATCACGATGGTATGTACCGTTACTATCACCCGTACTTGAACTCAAGTGTAGGGGAACCCTCCCCTTTATCTGTTAAATAAGGGTAGAGTCAGGCTCGTGACTCGAACAAAAACAAGCGCTTTTTGGGAGGCAACCCAATATCTATTTTCCCTGCACATTAGGAGTGTTATGTGTTTTACTCTTTTCATTTTATTCTATCATGTTCGAACTCTATCTTGTAATCATGCTTTGCATTGTTTTTAACCTCATCTTAATTTCAATCAAAGGTATTTTGCAAACAATAAGTGTAGGAGAATTCATCTGGCTTTTGAGCTAAATTCAAACATGTTAAATGAATTATTGTGATTAATTCGCGTCTGTATCGAGTCACTATGATTGAAATGTTATATTAGGTTTTGTACGTGTTTTAAAGAATAACTTATGGAATCAAGTGCAGGAAATTTTTCATCAAAAACAAAAAAAATCATTTTCACAGACGGTGGAGACGGCGTCACAATTAACAAGTGACGCAATCACCACGACACCTGTGACGGGATCACACCAACCCCGACGACGTTAAATGCCCAGGTCCAAAAAACTTAAAAGTTTTTAATTATTTTTTAAAATAAAAAAATTGCGCATATTTTATTATAGGTATTCTTCTGTATAAACCTGCAAAACCTGATAAGTTTAACAATTCTTTCATCCTATCTACTGAGTGGAACCCTAAATTCATATTGTATATTGGTAAATCACACATTTTATGCTTGTTATGGTTTTCTCTGTCTTTGAATACAGGTTATATTAACCCATGTTTTAAACCTGTAATTGTTACAATGGTCACACCAATCATGTAACTACCCCACACCCTTGCCATGCACTCACCTGTAGTGCAGGATACCCTAGTACAATCCTCCGAGCCTATCCTTTTACACGGTTCTCGTAATTTTTTGGTTAATTCGGACTATTAATAAAGAGCATTGTCGCCCTTAAACCAATCGTTACACCCAAAAAGCCTTAGCCTACCTTATATGTACTTGCTTTTAGTACATTATTGTGTTTTAACCCAAGTTAATTATTTGAGTACACAGTTGCAAGTCCTTATCCTTGTAAATACAGTTTTGGGATGATTAGGATTCATGGTAGTATTTATTTCACGGAAGAATGGGGAAGAAAAGTTAAGTCAATACCCCCATATGTTTGTCAAATGATCTCCATGTTATTTTGATCCACCTCAAATCGGGTCATTTGTTAGATTATAAATATCGAGCATGTAAAGTGCATTTTTAAGCCCCAAGTGATGTATTATGTTCAAAAATAGAAAAGGAAAAAGAAAAGAGATTGATGTAGAGTTTTGTAGAGTTTGTATATCTTCGTCCGAGTCTTGGCTTAGCAACCAAACCAAAGTGTATTCATGTAAATAATTAGCTAACCCTTCCACTCCAAATTCACCTAAAGCCACCAAAATGTATCCCATCCGTTTCCGTTTCCATTATATGTTATCTTACACTTACACCTCCCACAACCCTTTAAAAGACCTCTTAGATAGTAATGAATAATACTTGCACCTAGCGGTGGAGGTTTGATCCTTTACCAAGCCTATGGTAATTTATATGCTATGACAGGTAATGAGTGTGATTTTCTGTTTCCCCCATATATTGTAATTTGTTATACACCCAAGTGAAAGAGAGAATCTCAAACACTTATGTGAGGTGCTAGTATATATTTTTTGTGCTTTTAATTACGAGGTCTAGGAGGTTGTGTTATAGATTATGTTTAAAGAGTAGGTAAAATAACCCCTTATACTGTTATTGTCTAGATAGAAAATCCCATTTGCTTGAGGACAAGCAAATCCCAAGTGTAGGGGTATTTGATGAGGTGTTATTTTATACACTTTTTAGGGTCATTTAACCCTTAAAATCGTGTGTTTATGCCCAAAATAGGAACTTAATCATTCCTTTTCAAGTATTTCGCATTTGGAGGACATTTGGATGAATTACACGTGACTTGGGCTCATTTGGAGAAGAAATGGACGAGATTATGAACCAATACCAAGACTCTTGAATATTTATGCTCGCAGAGCCTAGAGACGGCATACATGACGCCGTCACAACTCATCTAGTGACGACGTCACATATTTCAAGACGGTGTCAGCCCGCACCGACTCAAACGCAGATCTAGAAGATTCATTTTACGATGGCGTCACGACTAAAATGCGACGCCGTCGCGTAGATTTTCTTATATATACAAACCCGAATTTAGGGTTTTGAGTGTGTAACTTTAGAATAAAAAGAGGGTACGAACCCTAGTTCGTTTAGCAGCTGTAGGAGACGATTTTAGGGCCTAAGAACCCTATTGTAACTCTTCCAATTCATGTTTTAATCAAGTAAGGTTTACTTAATCATTCAATATGTCTATGTGTTGTTTGATTTATTATTCTTGCTTTATTCTTATCATGCTCGGCAAAACCTATTATTTTGTTTATTTATGATTGTATGAAACCTAGAATGTAGATCTTAGTGGCATTGCCTCTTGTGATGGATGTGGACGTTAGGCTTTAGAAAACTAGCTTTTTATCAATAATCGTTGTTGATATGTCTAGGGAAACGTGATTGTGTAGAAAGGATACCATTGGGTAATAGTCTTCATACTACCTTGCCCCTAATATGGTTGATACACTCCTAATGTATTTCACATGCACTTAGTAAACCCCTAGGGGCCGTATAATAGTCTCCATACTACCTTGCATATGTGTTGCTCTAGCGGCATACTAAGTAGACGGTGGGTTCATGTAATTCGTTCATGATTTAGGAAACAATTACATAGATCATCACAAGTGTGACAAGGCAACAACACTAGGAGAAGCAATCTAGGGAGTAATACATGATTAAATAGACACAATCTTTTATCCTATTGATATCACCGTTAGTTTAGATTATTATTTATTTTAATAGCTAAAACCAAACCACTCTCTCCAATTATATGATTTACTTGCTTTCCATAAAACATAAAAATACAAAAAGAATCTTCCCTTAACCCTTAGAATTCTGTTAGACCGTGATCAAGTCTTCTCAACCTATTCCTCGAGTAAACGATAAACAACCCCGAGTCTTGCCCATACTACACTACAACGATTAGTTGCACTACCTAGGGAGTTGTAAAACTTCTCATGTAGAAGTCCTACGACAACCGCACATCACAAACCATATGACGTATTCAAATTAATTGAATACGGCGTATTGATCATTTGATATAGTAATAGTAGCTATTTTTCGTATTGGATTTCCTATTTATTGTGTTCTCTCCCGAGAGGGCACATCCTACTGATCATTTTGTACTTATTCTCAGGAAAACATTTGATGAACAATGGCAAAACTTATTCTGAATGAAGCTCGAGCTGAACAAAATCTTGTTGAGCCAAGTATCGAAAGCAATGTGAAATATAAACTCGGTGAGGAATTATTAAAGGAGTTACGTAGTAACTCTTACAGCAAAAGGGTTGAAGAAGATGTGGTCGGCCACATCGCTAAAATTCTTGAAATACTCAATCTGATCAAAGTAGCCGATATGGACCTTTTTCAACTCCGCATGAAGACTTTCCCTCTCTCACTTTCTGGGGAAGCAAGAAAATGGTGGATGAATGAGGGAGATGGAAAAATCAACACAAGGGAAGAATTGGTGAATTAATTTTTCAATAAATTCTATCCACTATCTTGTACCAGCAATTATGATAAAATGTGCGATGATGATGAAGAATATCATGACCCACTCGAATTCATAACCTGTAGAAATTCAAATTTCAAAAACCATAAAAAAGTTGATGAGACGACTAAATGCGCATTATTACATTCTTGGATAAAAGTGGGAAACAATGAAGGAATAATGGATGAAGACGTATCCAACGACGATGATAGAGATCATACTAATTCATCTATGATCACAAAACCCGAGTTAAAGATTGGTGATGAATTCTTAAAAATATTGCATGACAACTCCTTCAATGGTATGGACGGAAGTGACGTTACCGACCACATTGCAAAAGTGCTCGAAATAACCAAATGGATCAAGATTCCTAATGTGGATAAGGATGAACTTCGATTACACGTGTTCTCAAAATCACTTAGTGGAGATGTTGAGAAATGGTGGAACAATGAAGGAATTGTGTGATGAATTCCTCTATAAATATTACCCATTGTCCAAAACATACAAAAGTAAAATTCTAGATTACTTGGACCACAGGACAGATTACTTTGAATTTCTATATTGGCTGGCATCAAAATTTGACAACTACTGGGAGCTAGACAAGAACATCAAAAGCGGACTATGGGAGTTTTATGTGAATGGACGAAATAAAGGAACGATTGACGAATTCGTCAAACACAACAAACCATGCAAGGAAAACAACAAAAAGACATGCTCAGATTTATTTTTCAAACCTTACTTGGATGCATAAGATGGAAAACACATTTACAAAATCATAGATAGAGATTATTCTTCGATACCAATTCCAGCTCATTACGACATCGGCAACCCATACGAGCTGTGCCAAACTGAAGAATTCACTGTCGTACGATATTCATTGGGATCTTGTAAAGAGTTCATCACTGTGGGACCAAGCAAAATTAGTACTGTGAAAAAAACCCCTGGCAGCATGTCTTGCATTTACCATGAACTCTTCAATAAAAGAGATCGTGGATGGGCCATAACACGCACCAAATGAAGAAAAAGTAGGAAAAGGAAAAAGTCGAACTTAATGACTGGCTGAAACAAAAGTGCTTCCCGGGAGACAACCCGATCATTTTTAAATTGTTTGTCACATTTTTAAATTGTTTGCACGAATCTGTCTTCCCAGACACACCATACGGCATATTGAACCTCTCTGGATACAGCGTATGGATGTATTTGGACGTTATCAGTCTGTAGTTTAATTTTAGTACTTTAAAACTATTTAATTGTTTTTACAGGTTACATACGGCGTATCCTAGGGTTTGGGATACGGCATATTGATCCCTGTACAACATGTGTGTTTAATTGTTTTCTAGCATTGTAACCATTATATAACCGAGATAGGAATTGCACTTTTGTCGTCTAAACTTTTATGCATGACCTTGCTATAAGGAAGATCGACGATATGGTATATTTTGAAAAAGACATGTGTTGAATTCGTATGAGCATTTTGACGCCTCGTCAACACACTTTTGCTCAAGAACTCAAATTGGAGAATCACCCCGAGCAACATATCAGGGGAGTTCCTCATTCTAATTCTATTTCTCATTTTCTTTAATTGTTTTATATATACAATGAGGACGTTGTATAATCTAAGTGGGGGGATGGAGAATTAGAACGCCTACTTGTCATTTCTTATACACTTAATATGCTATATGCTTAAATTATGTTAAATTTAAAACAATTTCTAGCATAACTTTTGTAAAAATTACTAGTTACATGACCTCGCGCACTATAACCCTTAATGCCAAATTGTGAGAATTAAGCCTATTCCGTTTCTAAACGTTTACTAAAAATTCCACAAAAATTATGAGTGTACCGGTGATGTAGTAGACTTTAGAACTTGGCTTGGTATATCACTCGAGACCACAACGATGAGTACTATGGACTTAGATGAAGAAACATTTTTAACTGGTAAATTTCTAGGAATACATCAAAAAGCCTAAATGTTGTAAAATTAACTAACTACACTGGTTAGTTAAATCCCGTGTACTAAAAAAACAAATGAATCAATCTGAATAACAACTTTATTAAAGTGTTCTTGAACGTCACAGATTGCTAACTATGATATTGTATGTTCTGTATGATCTTGTATTGAACTTATATTTGTTAACTATGCCTAGGGTTCCTTTTATATGATAAGGATAACCCTAAAAGGCTTACATATTTTTCTGACAAATATCTCAAAAATATCTTTTAAATATCTTCTAAATATCTTGTCATCGGTACTAACTAGCTTTCTACTAACGGTACTAACTAACCAGCAGTACTAACACTTTGTACTGTCGGTACTAAGTATAACTGTCGGTACTAACTATTTGAACTAACGGTACTAAGTTAAGAGAACATTATTCCTAACAATCCTCCCTTAAACATGAATGTTAAACTATTTTAACTTCATGTTTCTTCATTCCTTTAAGAGCTTGATTGTTCTTTAATCTTCTTTTAATGCACAGAGGATGTATCCAAACATTCTTCATGATTTCTTTAATCTTGTACTCTCTATCCTTCTTTATCAGCATCCTTGTTAGCAACATCTTTTCAGCTACTCAGCAGCATCTTTGTACCTACAATCCAACTAAGTTGGCTTTGTAGTTTTTGGCAAACTACCAGCCATCAACGGATTTGATGTTCCTTTACCAGTAGCCGTTTGCTCTGGGATAGATAACTCTTCATCTTAAGAATATGGTGAGTTAATTACCATACAGTTTTTGGTAAACTGTCAACCATCAACGGATTTGATTAGTCTTTACCAAATACCGTTTGAGTTTGGACTAGCCAATGCTTCATTGTAATAACATGGTGCATTGATAAACCATATAGTTTTTAGCAAACTATCAGCTATCAACAGATTTGATTAGTCTTTACCAAGAACTGTTTGATCTCGGACTAGCCAACTCTTCACCAAGAAGCAAGGTGAGTTGATTACCCTACAATTTTTGGTAAATTGTAAACCATAAACGGATTTGAGAAGTCTTTACCCCAAGCCGTTTGCTTGTGGACTAGCCAATTCTTATGCTTGTTAAGCATGGTGAATTGATAACCATTTGTTGTGTGGTGGTTAGCCAACACTCAATCCCTTCTCACTTCCATCAGTCTTGTTCTTTAGATTCTAAATCAGCAAGTACCTTCTTGATAAATCGTATCAATTCCAATGCCATTGTACTTTCTTCTTCAGACTCCAATTTTAGATTTAGCATTTGCACTACTATTTCCTTCTTTAAAGGATACTTCTTCTCTGTTAGCATGTGAATGACTACTCCTTCATTAGTCATCAAAGTGTGTACTCCTGAGGAACTGTGCAACTTCCAACTGATTACCTTCTCTATTTCCAGTATTCCAACCATCCCTCCTCCTATTATCTTCTTTTGATCTACACTCTCTTGCAAAATGCCCTGTTTTATGGCAGTTGTAGCATTCCACTTTGGTTTTATCAAAACCAATAGGTTCTTT
>BQNB010205567.1:0-10607 GCA_026074375.1 Tanacetum coccineum | reverse complement strand
GTAATATGATATTATCTTTCAAGACTTTATTATCATTAATACTCGTTGTCTTTTGAAAACTTAATTATGCTTCCGCAATGTTTAAAATTTCATTTCAAATCTTGTAAGAGTTATCCATTTTTAATGAATACAACGAGTTATGATTTTCAAAACATCTATTAGTGGTCATTCCCTTGATCTTGTGTGATGTATATTATGATGTCACGCCCCTAGATACTCATTCCGTCCAAGCCCCGTCTGGGGGTGTGACATTATGTTTCTTATCATGCAAGCTCATATGGGGTTTTGTTATGACGAGTATGAATTAGGGATCTGTTTTGGGTGTAACAAGCAGTAGCAACAGCTTCTGCCCATAGAAACATCAGAGCTTTTGAAAATATCATCATTGTCTGAGCAGCTTCCACAAGAGTACGATTTCGTCTTTCCACAACGCCGTTCTGCTGAGGAGTTCTCGGAACAGATTTTTGGTGAAAGATGTCGACTCTTTCATAAAATTCAGTCAGAACTTGATTAACAAATTCTGTGCCATTATCTGTTCGGATGTATCTGACAGTTTTGTTGAGACCAACTTGTATTTGCTTTAGAAATTTAATGACAAACTCTGGAGTTTCATCTTTTGATCTCAAAAACTGTTGGTTTTTACACTTCTTTATATATTTTATATTTTATTATATATTATATATATTTACGGTGTGAATCCGGCATGATCATCCCTACAAATCCATATGAAGGGTATATAAGACTTCCATAATGGTGTTTTCAGATTTTGGTTTGTGGGTATACTTCTTGCTCTTTCCTAGTTGACAAGCAGAGCAAAGATGGTCTTTCTTAAACTTTAACCTTGGTAGGCCGCTTACCAGATCTTTTCGTGCAAGATCATTAATGGTACCAAAGTTCAAATGGTTTAACCGATGATGCCACAACCATGATTTGTTTTTAGTGGCTTTTGACAATAAGCATATTGGAGAGGACTTCAACATGTCTTCAACAGAGATAATATATAGATTTGAGCCACGAGAACCTTTAAGTAACTCCACACCATCTAAATCTCTAACATAACCCGAATGTTTTTTGAATGCAACTTCAAGATCTGAATCATAAAATTGTCCTACCGAAAAGAGACCATGTCCAAGTCCTTCCACATAATATACCCTGGAGATCACACTATCACTAATCACGTAATCTTCATAACCCATAATAGCACCAAAATGATCATTCCTGAATCTGACTGTCCCGATGAACTTTTTCACGAAATTCCTAAGACGTAAGCGATTCCCCGTCATATGTTTTGAGCAGCCTGAGTCCAAATACCAAAGCACGATCTGTACGACCTGCATTTAAAAACAGATGAAAATGGAGAGTTTGGTATGATGGATCCCCAATTTCTATTGGGGTCCTGTTGGTTAGTAGAAACAGTTGTATATTACACATAGTCACTAATTTACTCTGTCTCAATTGTAGTGGGAATGCCATTGGAAATTGCCTTTTCCTGTTTGTTTTTACGTTGGTATCTAGTTAATGGTTTCTGAGAATTATTACTAAATCTCTCAGTGATCACAATTTTACTAGAATTAACGTGTTCAGGTTTCTTTAAAGGCACTACTTTGGATTTAGTAAACCTAGTTAAAGGGCACCGTTCTCCTAAAGTGAAATTCTTCTTCCATTGATAACCAACATTACAAATAGTTTCCCTGTTGCTTTCCAAACTTGCTTAACTTTGCTCAAAACATTTTTAACATGGGGGGCATTTACAGACTTCAAATATTTTACAACACACTTATCATGATTAGCAGAAATTAAGCATTTGTTACATGTCTTGCACACAGATTTAGAATTCGAATTAATTACAGTACGCTTAGAGCTAATACTAGAATCAACACGATTCTCTTGTGTTAACTTAGACTTATTGTTCCTAGGGTAAGCTTCTACTTTCTTCTTGTTGTCACTTTTAGCTGACAAGATCCTATTATTCTTTGTATTGCTCCTAGGCTTTGACCCGCTAGCTTCAGTGGAACTGTTTACTCTTGTAGAAGGAATCATAGGCACATTAGTCTTTTGCATTTTCTGTTGCTCAACATGTATTTGTGTGTGATTCTTTGAAGTATCGCATATTTCCCTAAAAGCAACTTCCTTGTTCCTATTCAAAGGGGTAGTAGCAACCTTTTTATCTATTTTACTGAATTATTTCGGACAAGTGCTAATCATATATTCTAACAGTTCCTAAGGTTGTTTAGTGTAAAAGTAGGCATTTCCAAGCGCATTATCTAGTGGTTTTTCAATCCTATCTTCTTCTACAATCTCACAAAGTATTTCTACACTTTCCTTAAGATGTTTGAGATAATCTAGATGAACTTCTCTATTGTTCTTATTGCGAGGGGGAATTGGTTCAACATCGAGTGCATACATTCCAGGGGCAAGCACTTTTGGTTTTACAACAAGCTTAGTGACGCATTGCATTTTTCCTTTTAGTTGAGCCTTTAGTTTCTCATTTTTAGTTAACAGAGAAGTTGTCTTTTCAATAATTTTAGCACGCATTATCTTAATAGAATCATACAATTCCTTGTAATGCTGCTTAACTTTTTCATTCTCTGCCCTAAAACACTCATTTTGTTCTTGAAGAGCAGTGACTTTTTTTGTTAATTCAGTGTTCTGAAAATCTAAGGCCTTAAAGTCAAGAATACGATCTGTCTCACTACATCTCTTATTCATTTGAGAGATTTGCCCTTTAAGCTTTCTAATTGTGTTGTCCTTTCCTTGAAGAGATTCTTTCATTCTATTGATTTCAAAAACTGTGTTAAATTTAGGAGTATCCTGAGATGGTTGTGATTTGTTGTTTCCAAAACGTTCTTTAAGATTTTGATACTTCAATTGCAAATTTAGGTGATCTATCTCAAGGTTAGAAAAATGTTTTATCATGTCACTATGATCATCTTTTTGAATCTTATGTTTTAATTTAGAAATCTCAGCTTCAAGTTCCAGACAACGTGCTTGTTCTACAGTGTAAGCATTATGCAATTCAAAAAATCTAGATACAGTATTCACATCATTCATGACACTATACAACAATTCATTAGACAAACAATCAGCAATCAGATCTCATTTTCAATGAGAAGGTTTTTCCTTTCAATTTCAGCACATTGCTTGTCCACAACATTTTGTTCAACCTCAGATTCCATTTGTTCAAAAATTTCTTTCATTTCTTTAACTTCTTTAACGAGAGCCTTTTGGATTCCCTCAAAATGTTCTTTAATCCTTTTGAAAAATGGAATTACCACAGCAAGGTAACATTCCTTTGTTTGTTCGAAACCCCTTTCCCCTTCTATGAGACCACATGGTGTTTTTCTCTTTTTACAAGTTTTATCAAATTCCAAAAAAACGTTGTGTGGTGTATAAATATTAATTTTCACTTGACTTTTTGTTAGAAGCAGGTGTATTGGGTGGATACACCGTCATTGCTGACATTGGTTTCAGGGTCATTTTTGCAATGTCTGAAGACCAAAATATCTGTTCTGGGGTCAATTGTCTTTGTGGAGTAAAAGTTACAAGATAATTCTCTTTCGAATGATCGAGGGGTGCAATCTTAATTTTACTATCAACCCACATAGTGCTTTTGGATTTCTTAAGAATTTTAATTCTAGTTGTCTCAGTTATCTCAAGAGTATCCTCTGAGTCATGCACAACGGCAGGGGCATGTTTGGTCTTGACTAATTCATGACCATTATAGAGAGCAGGTTGAACTTTCTTTGCTTTTGTGAGATATAAGGGATTTTTGTAGCCTATTGCTACCTTTTTCTTTTCATCATAAAAAGGTTTTGGTTTACATAACATATGTACTGTTTGAAGAGACTGATCTTGTTTGTATAATTTATCTTCAACCTTTTCTTTTAATTGTTTCATGTCAAGAAATTCTTCAAGGTACTTATTTTCTTTCTGTTTAAAATCCTTTTTCAACGTCGTGACTTCTTCTTTTATTAACTTTTTATGGTTAATGGTAAAATTAAGTTGCATTTTAACAGAATGAAGTTCCTTTTTCAACAATTCTTCCTGAACATTACGGTCTTGGATAATTATTCTCATTTGTTCATCAATATTTTGTTCTCGTTCAGTTAATTCAAACCTTGCCCTTTTTTCATAAAGCTTGACTTGTTCCTTATATCTCGCAAGTTCAGCAGTTAATGATTCATTAACTTCTTTGTTCTGCTCATTTACAGAGACACATTGGGCAGACTGTTCATGCATATCATTGATTATCATCATTAAAGCATCATTTTGTACAGAGTATACATTACTTTGTACAACTTGCACTGCGTTGTCCTTGACATACTGTTCGTACGGAATAATATTACTATCACTCGTATATTCAGCATCTAAGTCAATAACGTAGTTTGGTTGTACATCGTTTTGCATCTCGTGTACTTCATGATACTCACCAACACTATCTATATAGTTATCATGATCTTGTACCTCAGATAGAATGTTCGAATCATATGATGGACCAGCTTCATCTTAGATTGGATCGGCTGATGATAGATTTGCCATGAACATGGTCTGTGTAGTAGGAGCCTCATCAACATTAGGGTCAAAAGCATCACGTTCATCAGCTTGAAATACGTTGTCCTCGTTGAGTGCCAAATCTTGTACTGGTGCCTCATCCACATCATCATTAAACGTGTTAGTCTGTCCACTTGCAATAAACAACAACTGCTCTTCATCCAAAACCACTCCATTCTCCTAAGCTTGCATCAACAACATCTTGTCTTTGAAGTATTCTGAATTCTATGGTCGCTTTGGGTGAGTGCATTGTCTTGCTATGTGCCCGACACCATTATAGTTATAACACTTAATCTGCTTTGCTTGACCAGGATTAGTATTGCTAACTATATTCTAAGCTCCCCCACTTCTAGCTGCAACTGCTCCCCTGGCATAGTTCCACTGACCTCTGTTCTGTCTACCCTGAACATTCTGAACAACAACCCTGCCATTTTGAACTGTAGCTTGGTTCCTTGTGTTAGATGAAGTTCTGAGTTGATTGTTGGTTTGAGTAAGGTGTGTTTTGTAGGATTGGGCGAGTAGGACAACTGTTTTAGTTAGGTTTTCAATTAAGTCATCAATTGGGGTAAATCCTGAATCAGGTTGTGTGTTATCAGCAAATGGTGGTTGATGGGTTACTGGTGGGACATATGCAGATTGTGGAATAGCCGATGATTGTGTGGGATAATGTTGAGGTGAAACATTAGATACAAAGGCAAGATGATCAATGGCATGTTGATTGTATCTTTCCAACATCATCTTGTTCTCATTAGCATGTGCCTCATGTTGCTTCAAGTAAGCATACAGCTGATCATAGTTAGATGTTTTCAATCCTCTATTCAGTTTAACTGCAGTCACGAATCTACCCCATTCAAGCAACATGTTGTTCATAAATTTTGAGTTAAGCTGCATTTTGGGCATAGTCATCTTGATGTTTCGCATGTTGTCAACGAGCTTTGTAAACCTGACATAGTATTCGTGAATGGTTTCTCCTTTGTTCTGAAGGAAGTGCTCAAATTCATTGTATAGTTGTGATTTACGTTCATCTTTCGTTAACTCAGAACCTTCCAAGAGCATCTTCACATTATCCCAAATGTCTTTGGCGCCAGTGTAATGGTTGATGAGTGTGTAGATGTCCTTTGGTAAACCTTACGAATGTCAACTTTAAACCTCTCCTTTTCTTCAAGTGTAAGGTCTACAAAGACTCTATCCCGTTCTAGTCCTAGATGAACTGCACCTTCAGCACCTTCAGCAAGTGTTTCTCTGAACTTTCCCATCTTAAATGGACCTTTATCAATTGACTTAAGTATGTTCTCCCCATTATCTTTTCCCAAACAAATACGTTGTTGCCAAGACTCAAAATCAGACCTATCGAGCATTGGTGGGCAGGTATTGGAACCGGCACACTGGATATCTTCAAAAATATTAGCCATCATAAGTGATTGTGAAATGATATAAGTTGATCGTTCAATGATTAGTGAGTGTATGTTAAAAGTGGTGATGATTGATAAAGTGTTTTGTTGTTTTGGGTTTGTTAAGTCTTAGAGTTTGAAAGTGGAAAAAAATTGTCCAAGTGTCGACCGCTAATATCAAACCGCTGTCACTAGATGACAAACTGCTACAGAATACGACAAACTGCTGTCACTAACTTTCTGACAAACCGCTGCCTAATAGGACAAACTGTTGTCAGTGTATGACTGACAAACCACCAGTACAATGTACGAGTATGTCAACCCGCTGCGATGAAATGAGAACAGAATGCCAAACCGCTAGCTAGAAAAACAAACTTTTACACCTAAAAATTACCCTTTTGAATGTTTTTGCTTGATTTCTTTTGCACAACAAGGTACCAAAAGGCTATAACTAATACAAAAACCTAAACTTTAACATTACAAACATCAAAATCTAGGAAAAATGGAAAACGAGCCAAGAACCTCAAAAAGTACAAATTTTGATCTAAACCAAGCAACAAAACGCGCACACACACGATCTAATCATCCCATGAGCTCTGATACCAATTGTAAGATATTGGATATCATAACACAATGGTAGATCTTGGGGTTAGCTGAATCTTAGAGTGAGAAAGAAAGGAGAGAAAACTTTCTAGTGAGAGAAAATGCTATATTGAAATAAAATGACCAACCACCTCTTCCATGAGATGGAAGAGGTATTTATAGTTCTTACAAAACCAGACCTTAGGCCTTGGTATGGGCTTACACATATGGGTTTAATACCCGGCCCATTTCTGTGTGTCATGCGATTAACATTAAACTACGAGCTACGATAAACTGTAAAATACACGGGGTAACCGAGTCTTTTTCTTATATCTAACAATTATGAACAATTCATCATTTCTAAAGACGAATCTATAGATAGTGCTTTTGCTAGGTTTAATACTATTATTACTAGTCTAAAAGCTCTTGATGAAGGTTATTCTAGCAAGAATTATGTTAGGAAGTTTCTTAGGTCTCTACATCCCAAATGGAGAGCAAAGGTCACGACGATTGAAGAGTCGAAAGACTAAACATCACTGTCACTTAATGAACTCATCGGGAACCTCAAAGTTTACGAAATGATCATCAAGAAAGATTCTGAAATAGTCAAAGCTAAGGGAGAAAGAAAATCTCTTGCTTTAAAGGCTAAGAAAGAATCTAGTGATAAGGAGTGTTCGACTTCCGGAAGTGAAGACGAAGAATACGTCATGGCAGTTAGAGACTTCAAGAAGTTCTTCAAGAGAAGAGGTAGATTCGTGAGACAACCACGAAACGACAAAAAGACATTCCAAAGAAGCCGAGATGACAAGAACGGTAAAAGTGATAGAAAATGTTTTAGATGCGGTGATCTAAATCATCTTATTAGAGAATGTCTAAAACCACTGAAAGACAAGAACCAAATAGCATTTGTAGGAGGTTCTTTGAGTGATAGCAGTGAAGAAGATGATGAGAAAGCTAAAGATGAGACATGTCTCGTAGCTCAAGCATCAAATGAGATATGCCTTGCAGTCGACTTGGAACCCGATGAGTGGATAAAGGATAGCGGATACTCTAAATACATGACAGGTAACCGAAAGCTCTTCTCAACCTACAAGGCATACAATGGAGGTAATGTCATTTTTAGTAGTGATCTTCGCAGTAACAACATTGCCAAAGGTACAATTTTGAATGACTCTCTCAAAATAAATAATGTAGAACATGTAGATAACTTAATATTTAACTTGCTAAGTGTAGGACAAATATGTGATAATAAGTGTAGAGTAAATTTTTCTGAACATGATATTGAAATCACTAAGGACGGTAAGGTTATAGCTAGAGGTATTAGGAAGAAAGGCTTATACGTGATGAAATTAGGAAATAAGCCAAAAGACAAAATTTGTCTTGCAACGATTGATGAAAACTACATGTTGTGGCATAGGAGATTAGGTCACGCTAATATGCATCTCATTCAATCGTTAGCATCTAAGGAATTAGTTAGAAACTTACCTAAGCTTAAGTTTGATCAACACTTCTATGATGCTTGCAAAATTGGAAAACAAGCTCACGCTAATCACAAAGCTAAGAATGTAGTCTCAACGACTAGATGCTTAGAACTCCTTCATATGGATCTCTTTGGCCCATCCACCATACGGAGTTACGGAGGAAACCTCTACACCTTAGTCATAGTAGATGACTACTCTAGGTATACTTGTACAAGATTTCTTAAGAATAAAACCGAGAGGCTTTCGAGCAATTTGAAATCTTTAGTAGGAAAATACAAAATCAATTAGGATGTTCAATAGTGTCAATTAAGACGGACCACGGTAGAGAATTTGATAATGAAGTTCAATTTGGAGAGTTTTGTAATGCCAACGGTATTACACATAACTTCTCGGCTCCACGCACTCCACAATCAAATGGCATGGTAGCAAGGAAAAATATGACACTACAAGAAATGTGTAGAACCATGTTGAATGAACAATCGTTACTACAAAAGTTTTGGTGTAACACTATAGATATGATGCGTATTTTGTTTAGAATATATTTTTACCAAGTTTTGAATTTATAAAACTCGATTACCGATACACGCACTAACGGGTAGAGAGCCCGGTCGTATATAGTGCAGTAGCTTGGTAAATCCGAAGTCGTCCCAAGAGCTAAGGTTTAATAGTTATAATTTGATTATTGTCATGATTGAAAATGGTTTTAAGATTGATTTTAAGAATTACAAGAAAAGTAAATGCAATAAAATAAATGGATAAAAGATATCAGGGAGAAAGGCGTGCTAACCTAACCATTTCATTACCAATGCTACGATTACATTTTCATGTGCAATGTTCAATTATAAGTTTCATTAGTGGTTATAAAGTTGACAGGCCTGAATTTTCATTTAAGGTCGGTCCTATGCTTACTCTGCGATCCCACATTCCCCTACGATCACACGAGCAAGGCATCCAAGCTTGCAGTGGTTAAACCCCAACTACCCTTAAGACCAATCTATAATCTAAACTGATTATTAACCTCCTCTGAAAGAGTTCCCATGCTTTATAAGTATTTAATGTGACAACGGCGGTAATTTGGTTAATTCCTACACTACCCACTAAACCCAAGTTTAACATGGTAAGTCTAAGATCATGATTAATAAGATCTAAGCCACCCTCTATACTACCAAAACATAGGATCAATGAAAAGCTATAAGGATATCTAACAGAACCATAATTAAACAGGAAATCATAATCACAACACTAGTAACTAGATGGTTAGGCCAGCACTAGGAGTGTTTAGCTGCTCATAGAAGCAGCAATGCAAGAATTAATGAATAAAGACATGGATTGAATCATCATAATTCTTATAGAGACTGAAATGCTTCGAACCTCAGGGGTTTGGTTCACCCCTTAGAACTATGTGTGAAGTGGTGGTGGTGAGTGATGCTGAATGAGCCAAATGAGGGCTTTATTTATAGGCTTCGAAAGGTTATGGCGTAACCCTTATGGGATGTTACACCATAATCTTGCTACGTAATCTTCCCATCTTTTAGGCATAAAATAGTGTTACGGCGTAACCCTGTCACATATGTTACGCCGTAATGCTAAGTCAGACACATCATCTCTAGTATATTTAAATTTTACGGCGTAATCTTGGAGGCACTTTACCCCGTAAAGGGTGTGATGAATCATTTCTGCGTTGGAGTATGTTACGGCGTAATCCTTCGGGGATGTTACGCCGTAAAGTGCCTTGGGCTCTTCACTTTGGTGCATTTATTGTCCAAATCTCTTGTCTTTTGCTAAAATGCTCACTTGGTCCCTGAAAACTAATAATAAACAATTAAGTAACGTTTTCATACATCAATAACATATTTGTAAGCATTTTTATAGGGAATTTGATATTAAAATGTATCAATTATTTGATGTTATCAAATATTCCCCCACTTGACTTCTACTTGCCCTCAAGTAGAGCCGTTTAGAATAATTCATAAAAAGATTTCCTCAATTTAACTTGGAGAAATGAGTTTATAAACTACTTATGCTAGAAAACATCTTAGCCGAACACCTCACAAAAAGGGGATCAAAAACACTTAACTCTAATTACTAATCTAAGTGTTTAATTTCAGGGTGATCACTCAATAGTACGGACATAGTGCGTGTTTTATCATAAGCTTGGAAAGTACACAAGTCTCCACCAACTAGAATTAGGGTCTAAACAGTCTCCAAGGCAACATGGGTGATATTTGGTTTATTGGGTGATATAAAAGGGGTAGGATAGACATGGGATACACTTTTAATGGTTATTAAGATAAAAACACAAAACAAATAGTCTAAAGTAAACTAAAGTTGTCATAACTAGCTACTGTCCATCCAAGGTCTAAATTTCTGAGTTCAAAAACATGATCTTCAATAATGGGCTACTAGCTTCATTCTTTATACTTGTTGAGATGGCTTGGTGCAATAATGGGCTATTAGCTCCATATATTTTTTTTGCACCATCTTTACACATTTTTTTAGCACATGGGTGGCTTTTTAGATGCACCTTATTTTCTTCATTTTTTTCTTGATAAATATGCAAATGCTACAGGAGTTTATATCTTTAATTATTGCCCCTGCAATA
>BQNB010205566.1:0-10607 GCA_026074375.1 Tanacetum coccineum | reverse complement strand
TATGGCCATAAGGCCGTGACGCGTGTGGTGCAGCTTAACAATCTCATGGGGTAATAAATTTAAGGTTCTGTAACAAATCAACAACCTTAAAAAAACATGTATAAAACATTAATTAATAAAGGTATAATGTAACATATTTTAGTGTAGCAATGAATATTTTGGCCCATAAAACTAACTTAAACGTTTTGTCTTATTTCAAATAAGCAACTTTTAAGGTGCTTATCAAATAAGAAATTTTTTTATTAACATATTTAACTCTAAAACAATATATATTCGTGCTTTCTATGTGATAGTTTGAACTTATATGTATTTTTGCTGTAGTACATAGAAAATATCTTTAATAATGTATGCAAATTAGGTAAAAAAATATTTAGTATTTATGTTATCTTGACTTTACTGTTGGGGCATCGCTTCAATGGTATCACTCATCCCTACAAATGTTTTGGTCAACAAGAGCTTTTGAAAAATTAGGTCAATCGTTCAATCCCAACTCATGGCTAAAGGTCACTTAAACATGTTTCTAGTGCTTGTAGCACCGGGCTTGGTACTTTGAGAAGGGTCAGCCGCCACCTAAAAATGATATACGGAGTCAGGGTTTTCCGATCGGTTTAAACCTTTTGACAAAAAATATATTAACTTTTGTTATAGTGCTTAAATCAACAACAACCATATCAAATCTTGTCGGAGCGAGATATGAAGTGTTATAATACTCAAATCATTTATGATTTAAAACAATAGTAACACATTTAAAAATGGTTTAGGATGTTGTATGCATTAAGATAGACTTTGACACGTTATCACCCAATCGGCTCGTCGTTTGACCCGTTCACTTTTAGTGAGTGTTACTTAATTTGACCCGTTTGAGAGACATAACAATCCAAATCGACTTCTTTGTACGTTTTGAGTCCACGTCGCCACATATATATCTAGTAGAGGAAAGAAGTATTGCCACATTGTGCAATGGGACTTTTAAGACTCTCAATTTGTTGGTCGAACATAGACGTTTTGTAGTAGGAATCTAGAATTGTTCATAAACGAGAGCAAGTCTTGACCAAGCAAAGAAGCGTGTCATTGAATGATATGATTGAAGACATGTTCCGAAAGCTACTTATTTATCAGACTCAAAACTATTCTCCTCGTATCACACTACCTGCATAGATTAAACAAGTCAAGTTTTTGTCCAGTTACTTGAGAAAGAGCAAAAAAAGTGGAATTAACAAGCTTGTGTCATATATAAGAAGTAGACATCTCATATAGTTGTTAAAAAAAACTTTATGTAATATGCAGGTCTATATATATAGGCATGCAAATAAGTCATAAAGTAGCTTTTATTTAATTATTCGAGCTTAACCAAATCATAAAGACTTGTGAAGCTGGCGATTCAATTTTGAGAATAATAGGCTAAGGTCATCTAGTATGGGCTCGGATCAGCTATTATTAAGCCATAGCCGCTGTCAAATAAGATAAAGCAGTCTACTCAATCAAGAATATAAGAATCGTGTAATCCTAGCCCTCCTAAAATTTGGGGTGTTTGGTTTAATAGTCTTATATACAGACTCATTTCCTTCCATTGTTAAACTCACACCCATAGTGATTCCTAAGTGCTAACCAAACGCCACCTAATTCACCCTACGACCCACGGGCAAAACTCTAAACATCAATGAGTTAGTATCTTAATCTTTTAGTTTGATATAAATATGTATTTTTTAAAATTTTTTATTAAATAAAAAATTTATACTGTGAAAAAAAAGTATTTTTATACTTCTAAATAAAAATTTTATACTTTGAAAAAAAAGGACTTTTATACCTAGGATGCATCTATACGCTCCCTACAAATCAAATTATATATGGCCAAGTGCATAATATAGCACACAAAAAAAGAATTTTTAAATAATATTTACCATATTTTATTTTTAAAATTTTATACGTCGATAAAAAATATTTATACTTCAAAAAAAATAAATTTTTTAAAATTTTTTGTGGAAACCGTAGAGGGGGGTGAATACGTTTTCATTTAAAAACTTTAAATCTTTAGTATCAAATCGCCAATCAAGTTAAACGTAATATGAAAAGTGTCGATAATAGGTTTTACAACAACTAGCACATATCTTAATAATACAAACTCAACCACAATATTAACTACAAAGTAGTACACAACCTTAACTAACAATATATACACAACCATTCACACAATCATAAGCACAATGCAAGTATAAAAGTAAAGCGGTAAATGTAAAGAAATAAGTAAAGCGAAAGGTAAAAGAAAATGCAAACCGACACGGTGATTTATAGTGGTTCGGTCACGAAGCTCCTCTTCGCCCTACTCCACTCCCCGAGTATCCAACTCGAGAGTTACTTCACTAATCAACAAGCTCCCTTTCGGCGGAGAAAACCTTATACCAATGCTTACATTATTTTCCGACACTAAGCTAGATGTCGAGTTCTTCTTCGGGTACAACCAAACCCGTTATGTTTTATGGCCCAACATAACAAACCTTGTGTTTTATGGCCTAAACACATAAACCGCGTCGCTTACATTATTTTCCGACACTAAGCTAGATGTCGAGTCCTAATCTTAGCTAGAACCAATCTACCACTTCACCAATGTATTTTAAGGCCTAAAATACTAACCAACCCACAATCAACCCATCCAAATATATACATCATTTGGATCTACACACTACTAAAGATTGGAAGACATGGACTCGATCTATATGTAACAAATGTTACAAATGGACTAACTAGACTACATAACTTCGGATCTTGAAGATGACCGAAGTTCTTCTCTTGCACTTGAAGAAAGAAGGAATGGATAGAAGATTTGATCACGTTTAAACAAGATTAACCAAGTTGAATGATCAAAGATTTAGTAAGATCTATAGAGAGAAAGAACTGAAAGAAAATCGTGCAAAAGGATTATGAAATCAGTTGGAGATGACCCATAATTTATAGGAGCAGAAAGCTGATAGTCTGGCAACGGCGGTCCCGACGGCCCCAGATATATTAGGGGGCCGCCGAACCTATAAAGGGGCCGCCCACTACTAGGACTACGCTCATTTTTGTCGTTTTGTGTGGGAAGTTTGTATTGATATAGAAGCTTCCTATTTTTGGTAGGGAAAAATCCAGATTTCATAATTTATATTTTAATAATATATTTCTTTTATTAAAAAGTATTTTGTGTTTATTTATTTGTTAGGAAAAATATTTTGTAGATAGAAATGTCAATAGTTATGAAATAAAAAAAAAAGTATTTTTCTTTTGATTATCCTACAAGTTTAATTTGATTGTACATACCTTACGTGTTTTAGTCGGGGTGCATACATATCAGTGTTGTGTTGAGAACTTGAGGACATCGAGGTGTTGTTTGATGATATGTATGCATTGATGATTTGTGATTACGAGTAACTTGCGTACTTTACGTTATGTATTACAAGTTACATGTTTGTCATCACCAAAACATAAAGAGATCGTATAGATTAAATATCGTAATATTTGCACTAACAATCTCTCCCTTTTTGATGATGACAAACTATGTAAACTATAACACATAGTAAAGTTTAAAAGTTACTCATTTACACTTCCTTCTCCCCCTTTTGTCGAAGAAAAAAGGTATAATGTGGATTATGATTGGAGCATATAATGTTGAAAAGAAGACATGAGAACAGGGTACGCGCTTTAGGTATATATGTTGGAGGAATGAGAAGAGGATAGGTGCTCCAAGTATATAGGTTTGAGGTATGAGGAGAAGATATGAGAAATAAAGGTAAAGGTGATTGTGTGTTCCTTAGTTAGTTGAGAAAAGGTCACGAGAGATGAGAAGTAGGCAAGAGAAGAAGGTAGGTACTTTGAGTGTATAGGTTGAAGGAATGGGAAAAAGGTAGGTGATCCAAGTATATTGGTTGGAGGAAGGAGAAGACAACATGAGAAATACGGTTGAGGTGATTTTGTGTTTCTTGGATAATATAGAGGATGTTGTGATAGATGAGAAAAAGGCATGAAAAGAAAGTAGGTACTTCAAATATAATAAGTTGAAGGTATGAGAGGCAGGACCGTAAGGATTTTAGGGTGATTTGAAGTGAGGAGGTGAAAGTATTTGAAGTATGAATAAACCCTTCATCGTATTTGACAATCCCTAACCCTATCTTCCTATAAAGGTGAGTTTGCATCATCCTAGTGAAGTCTTCTATCATCATGGTTAAACCAAATCCATGTTATTTGGCCACATATCTCCTAGCTCCCCCTTGCTTATTGCATCCCTATTACATTCCTTGTATATTACCTTTAACGGATCCATGGATGAAATAAATTACCATTGATGCTCAAGAAGTTCGATGCAATTTAAAATGAGTAGAGCGCTTGCAAGTGCTCTCCCTCGGTGTATGCTCCCCCTTGTTTGGGGCACCAAGAAATCAAGATATTGTTGTGCTACAAAACAAAGTTAGTAGACAAGTGCACATATACATATAGCAAAACATTAGCGGGGAACTAGACATGCACTTCTAGGTTTTATTATTCTAAAGTATGACACTTTTGAAAGAAAGTTAGAAGCTAGACACATGCAATCATTATTTAAAAAACAACAATCTAAATGATGTAATTAAAAGACTCAAGACATATGTTTACGGAGAAAGATTTGACCGACTTTTGATAAACGAGAATTGGATTCGTTTATTGATTGACACAAATATTATGCGAATGACTTTTTAAAAGTAGACGAATGACACTTAATATCTTGGCAAAATATGTCATATATATATATATATATATATATACCTTCAAAGAATAAAAAGAAAAATAAGACGAGGATGGAGACGATGTGCTCTTGGATGTGAATGAAAATGATTCCATAGAGCCGAAAAGTGGGAAAGGATGAGTGATACTAAAGAAGGAACGTGTTGACGAGAGGTTGATAGAAAATATTGATATATCATTTGCACTAACAATTGATGTGCATATGATCCTATCGAGACAAAAGTGGATGATTGGGAATTCAAAGGTTTGTTTGGTGTTTTGTTGGTTGACAATGTTGAGGAATAAAGTGGGATGTGAAATGAGGTGGTAGTTCTTTCATGGTGGAAGAATAATAATGGACTCAACAACGTGGTTACTCAATAACACTTAAAGATTGAATATCTTCTTGATGTTCTTCACTTTCTAGAAAGTGTAAGGTTTTGCGAAGGAGTAACATTTGCATTTCGCAAATTACTTAAATATTTCAGATGAAATAATTAAGTTGTCAAGAGATATAAGAGGAATTTTAATAGTAACAAAACTATTAGAGGCGAGAAGAAACGTTTAGAAGTGAGAGGACTCTTGAAAGTGAGAAGAACTGTTCAGAAGTGAAAAGGTCATTTAAGGTGAGAAAAGACGTTTATGAGAAGTGAGGACCAAGATGTGAGGGGATTTGTGCGTATGACGATTGTAAGGATTGAGTTTGAGAATGAGACGCATTTCATTATGAAATTCACTTGACTTTTGACAACATAAGCAACAACGCTTATGAGTGTTGGGATATAATGATGACCCATTGATCTTTAGAGAGATATTGGGCATAGGTTTGGGTGTAGAGTAGACGTTAGCTAGTAGCAGAAGAGAAAGAGAGCAAGAGTGTTCATTTTATGATTTAAAAAAAATGACACATGTCACATGCCTGCTGCCGACAGTCCCAGACATATCTGGGGGCCGCCAGATAGGTCTAGGGTCCGTCGGAAAGCCAACAGGTGGGATGTTTAGGAATTTGATGAATTTTTTGAAAGAAGTGACATTTTAAATTGCATTTCGCAAGTTAAGAGTGCTTAAAATACTTTGAATGAAGTAAATAAGTTGTCACGGCACGGAATGGAACGCGGACCATAATCGAAACTAGAAGAAAAGAAGAGAACGATTTATGGAATGTGTTCCATCATTCCTAAACCTTGATAATTTAACGAATCGTGCTTGAGGGGTAAAGAAAGAATGTCGGCGATGTTATCTTCAAACGCAACCTTTTCGATGGAGATGTTTCCTTCTGGACATTGTCCTGAAGGAAATGGTGACGTATCTTTGGTGTGTTCCGTACGTAAAAATAATAATAATAATGATAACAATAATAAAACAAACAAAGATAGAGACGACGATCTTGAAAATATCAAGACAAATGATGGTTAGCGTGCGATAAACTATACTCACAAAGTTATGTAGCTCTTCTCGAGCATTGCGAATGTTCATAGAACAATCACACGACGAGGTATACGGTTGTCTTAAAGGTGGTAGCGGAAATGGTGGATGAAAGAGATTAGCCATCTCTATGGTTGAAGAGGCGTGGTTGAGTGAGAAGGAAGAGGTGTGATTGAAAGAAAAAGATTGTTTTTGTCGAAGAGAAAGAATGTTTTCGTCGAAGAGAAATAATGTTTTCGTCGAAGAGAAAAATGTTTCGTCGAAGAGAGAATGTTTCGTCGAAGAGAAAGAATGTTTCTTTGAAGAGAAAGAGAGAGTGTTTTAACTTATGTTGTTAAAAGCTTGAATAGGGATTTTCGGATATGACCTTTAATGTTTGCGATCGCAAGTTAAAGATACTTGAATATTTCGGATGAAATATTTAAGTTGTCAAACCTACTAGGAGGTGGATTAGATTTGTATCTAACCTTCCCTTGACGAAAGAGTGGATCATTTAGAAGAAGGAGAGATGACGATTAAGGGAATGTGTGAGTGAAGACTCTAGGAGATATAAGACCATTTTACGACTCTTATGACTTTTTAGATTTGTGACACGGACGTAAAAAAAATTCTAGTGTGAGAAAGTATATATACCTAAATGCATAAAACATTAGATACATGCATGCAAGTTTATCTAAGCATGCATCGACACAATAATCAACGAGATTGATGTGTAAGACTATATGACATTTAAATATTAATTGTCATACATTAAACTAACATAGTATAGGTGCACAATTAACACGTAAGTCATGTAAAATGACGCATACAAAACGTGATAATTTTAAATGCAATCATCATGTAAAACATGTTAGCATTTAGCACTTAGGAGCATGTGTTATATAGATAAACTAAGAGATATTTGATCTAAATTGCTAAAAAAAGGCAAAAGCTTTTACAACAAACATGCATTCAATAGCTAGGCAATTAAACGTTAAACATTAATATAAACATGAAAGCATATAATTGCATTACATGGGAGCAAGTTATCATCTAGAAACTTTAAAGCACATATGTGAGGTGCATTATGTCTAGATTGACTAAGGAGAAGCCTAATTTCTACTTGCTTAGTGTGCACTCCTAATGAAATATGAAGTCCGTCAATGTAGACTATCATTAGGCATATTTAAGAAGAGCCATTTAATCAAATTAGAAAATGGATATGAGACTATCACTAGTGGTCCTCAATTCAGGCTAAACACGACCATTTTTATAGGTTATACCACGAACCCAACTTTACTCTTGGAAGCAATTAAACCATTAGGTCAAATTGAATTTCTAGTGCAATAGGTTCTCTAGTAGTCATTCTCATGTTAGACAAAATAGAATTCCTATATTTGCCTAATAAAGGGTAGCAAAGCTAAAATTTGTATTGTCTTTTCATATAAGGCCTAATATGACTCAAGTAACATACTTTAATTTTGGTTCACATAATCCTAATCAAGATGTGTGGAATTCTAAGGTTGAATGAGAGAGCAAGCAAGTTGTTGTAGCTATAAGAAAGAATGAGCCATCTAGGACATAGGAGTATGCTTAAAAGTGACATTGTGTAATGAATTATATTGAGATTGTTCAAAGAATGCACCTTTGCATGTCTTTTATGAGAGAAATCCAATTAAGGTTATTTACCTTAATAGATCTTGTGTTTGTTTCTTTATAGAAATAAATGATGATTAACTAAAGTGAAAACACTTTTTGTCTTTCAATCACACCTCTTTCTTCTCACTCAACCACACCTCTTCAACCATAGAGATGGCTAATCTCTTTCCTCCACTATTTTTGCTACCACCTTTAAGACAACCGTATACCTCATCGTGTGATTATTCTTCGTTTGTTTTCTTCTTTATTATTATTATTATTATTATTATTATTATTATTATTATTATTATTATTATTTTCGCGTATGAAACACACCGAAGATACGTCACCATTTCCTTCGGGACAATGTCCAAAAGGAAACATCTCCATCGAAAAGGTCGCGACTGAAGATAACATCGCCGACATTCTTTCTTTACACCTTAAGCATGAGTCGTTAAATTATCTTCATCTTGGTTTAGAAATGATGGAACACATTCCATAAATCGTTCTCTTCTTTTCTTCTAGTTTCGATTATAGTCCGTGTTCCATTCCGTGTCGTGACAACTTAACTACTTCATCCGAAGTACTTTATGTATTTTTAATTAGCGAAATGCAAATTAAAATGTCACTCTTTTTGAAAAATTGATCAATTTTCCCAAACATCCCTCCTGTTGGTGGTCCGACGGCCTCTGGATCTATTCTGGCGGCCCCCAGATATATTTGGGACCGTCGGCAGCAACTTGTAATACCATTCATTTTTTTTAATTCCATAACCTAACTTTTCCTCTCTTTTGCTACGAGTTGACGTCTACTCTACACCTAAACCTATACCCAATATCTCTATATAGATCAATGGGTCATCCTCATATCCCAAAGCTCATTAGCATCATTGCTTATGTTTTCAAGAGTCAAGTGAATTTCATAATGAAATGCATCTATCAAACACATTCCTTACAATCGATAGATTTACAATCCATCACTTCACAATAAATCCCCTCACATACAAACCTTGGTCCTCACATCTCGCATACATCTTATCTCAAATTCATAGACGATTCTTCTCACTCCTAAAATTTTCTTCTCTCTTCTAGTAGTCGTTTTACTTCTGATAGTCTTTCTACTTCTAAAAGTTTCTTCTTACTTTTAAACGTTCCTTTTTACTTCTAATGAGTCTCCTCATTTCTAAACGTTTCTTCTCACTTCTATACGTTTCTTCTCTCTTCTAATAGTCTTGTTACTATTAGAATTCCTCCTATATCCCTTGGCAACTTAATTATTTCATCAGAAATATTTAAGTAATTTGCGAAATGCAAATGTCACTCCTTCGCAAAACTTTTCACTTTCTAGAAAGTGAAGAACATAAAGAAGATATTAAATCTTCAAGTGTTATTGAGTCACCACATTGTTGAGTCTCTCATTATTATTCCACCATGAAAGAACTACCACCTTATTTCACATCCCACTTTGTTCCTAAACATTGTCAACCAACAAAACACTAAACAAACATTTAAATTCCCAATCATCCACCTTTGTCTCGATAGGATCATATATCAATTGTTAGTGCAAATGATATATCAATCTTTTCTATCAACCTCACGTCAACATGTTTCTTCTTTAGTATCGCTCATCATTTCCCACTTTTCGGCTCTATGGAATCATTTTCATTCACATCCAAGAGCACATCGTCTCCATCCTCGTCTTATTTTTCTTTTTATTCTTTTAAAGTATATATATATATATATATATATATATATTGACATATTTTGCCAAGATATTAAATGTCATTCGTCTACTTTTAAAAGGTCATTATCATAATATTTTTGTGTCAATCAATAAACGAATCTCATTCTCATTTATTAAAAGTCGGTCTAATCTTTCTCCGTAAATATACGTCTAGATTCTTTTTATTTCATCATTTAGGTTGTTTTTAAAATAACGATTACTTGTGTCTAGTTTCTACTTCTCTTTCAAAGTGTCATACTTTAGAATAGTAAAACCTAGAAGTGCATGTCTAGTTCACCGCTAATGTTTTGCTATATGTATATGTGCACTTGTCTACTAGCTTTGTTTTGTAGCACAACAATATCTTGATTCCTTGGTTCACCAAACAAAGGGGAGCATATACCAAGGGGGAGCAATTGTAAGCGCATCGAACTTCTTGAGCATTGATGGTAATTTATTTAATCCATAGATCCGTTAGAGTCAATATACAAGGAATGAGATTATCATGGGGACGCAATGAGCAAGGGGGAGCTAGGAGATATGTGGGTAAATAGCATGGAGTTGGTTAAACCGTAATGATAGAAGACTTTACTGGGATGATGCAAGCTCACCTTTATAGGAAGATAGGATCAGGGATTGTCAAATACAATGAAGGGTTCATTCATACTCCAAATACCTCACCTCCTCCACTTCAAAGTCACCCTCAACCTTAAGGTCCTATTCTTAAACCTTCAACTTATATATTTGAAGACCTACTTTCCTTTCATGCTTTCTTCTCATCTATCACGACCTTCTCTAAATTATCCAAGTAACACAAAACCGCCTCAACCTTGTTTCTTACGTTTTCTTCTCATTCCTCCAACCTACATACTTGGATCACCCTCCTTTTCCTCATTCATTCAACCTACACACTCGAAGCACCTACCTTTTTCTTTTTCCTACTTCTCACCTCTCATGACCTTTTCTAAACTATCCAAAGAAACTCACCTTTACTTCTCATATCTTCTCCTCATACCTCAAACCTATATACTCCAAGCACCTACCTTCTTTTCATTCCTCAAACGTATATACCCGGAGCACATACCTCTTCTTATGTCTTCTTCTCAAACCTC
>BQNB010205565.1:0-10608 GCA_026074375.1 Tanacetum coccineum | reverse complement strand
AAAATATAAATAACGTTTTTAGACATTATTTGTATTAACAAAACTGAAAAGCCAAAAATCTCAATTTTTATGTCTTATGAGGCCGAATTTGATACTCATTTACCCATAAAAATAAAGCTTATTGGCATTTGAAAAAAAAGGTTGAGGAAATTATTTACGACAACTATACACTAAAAAGTGGTTGGGAACTTATGAGGCCGCATTTGTACGTACGAGTGTGTAGGACTATAAGAGTGTTTGGTTTAACTTATTTAGTTGCGTTATTAACGTAGTTAGCAAAGACACACCTGTTTAACCATCTTCCATTCACCTGGCAGTAGTAAACAACAATGTTGGAACAATGGATCCACATATGCAAATCATCCTAAGTTGACTGAGGCTTTACAAAAAGTACAATAATGAAGGTGTGCATAGTTTGGGGTTATTATAGTGTCAGTTTCTAATTTGTTTTGTTAGTATATATAGTTAGAAGACATATTGTAATATTATAGAAAAAGTAACAGGCTCTCTCAATTAAGCCCCCATTTAGCTCTCTTTGTTTAAAAATTATGATGAGGCATTAAGGTCCCAAAATAAGCTAATTCAAACACTCCCAATACCCAACACCTTGGACCCGTCCATACTGTCATCTGAAATCAGAAGCAAAAAAATGAACGACAGTGAAAACAGAAAGGACCTACTTCTTTATCATCAGCCTCTAGCAATATCTCGAGTTCGTTTACATGATATGCATCATGATGAGTAGAAGTAGAAGTTGTATCCTCCTCTGGCTATGGCAATTTTTCTATCCCATTTTCTATCAAAACTGATTCATCTACAATATACCATTTGTAGCACTCGCTATATCACAAAGCCACAAACTAAGATACACACTAAAACAAAAAAAACACGCCTCATTTAAAAGTCCACATTTGACATTCTAGTGTGCAATAACAATCATAAACATTAAAATTAACACCCACAGAAAAATGAAAAGAAAAAAATATCAGTCTGTGAAATACTCCTTGTTATCAACATACACTAAAGCCTAAATTTATATATATAATGAAATGAAACAAAAACTAAACAAAAGATTTAAGCCATACCCTATCACTCTTAAGTGGCAAAGCAGCTTTACCCTTCTTAGGCTTAGTGGGTGAAGGTGGAGCAACAGTGGCAACACCAACTGGTGGTAGAAGGCTGCAATGGCAGCTCCAGTAAAGGGTCCGACCCAAAATATCCACTGAAAAACCAATTTAAGAAACAATAAGTCAAGATGATACATAAAACGACTCACTTTCAAGAAGTATATATGTTTAAAGCTCACTACTTTAAAAATAAATCTGTTTTTCTGTAAACCATTAATATACTTAACGTTTTTCTATAAATGAGTGTCAATCACAAACACCCTTTTAGATATCATTGTTGGCAAAGCCAAAGTTGCCCCTTAACAGCTTTTTGCGGGAAAAGGATGAGTATATTGGTTATGCCTAAAAAAACACTAGTTAAGTAAACTATGTTTATCAGAGCAAACATTGAAAGCTTATATGGGCAATTGCTTTAGCTACGAAAGTCAAATGCCATGAATCTGATTGTCTGATCATCAATTTTTTATGTAGGATAAAGAGATTTTGTCTTTGCTAAACAAACGAAGACATATGATGTTCAGTCACTTAATTCCCTGAAAAAGATCTCACATTAAATTCAATCGATTTTTATACCTATGGTGCAGGCGACATATGCTACAGCCGACAGCGCGAACCCTTCCCATAAACATATACGAATCATAAACGACTACGGTAGAACAATATTACATTCGACTAATACGTTTATATGGGCTTATTACTTTTCTATGGCCTATGAGATTATGAGCTTATGAAGCGTATTAGTCCAACTAATACCTCGCAGCACGCAAATGCAGGACAACGGCCTTGTGATGCCCCTTTCGTCGCCATTCTCATTACTTGATGCCAACACAGAAAACCGCAAATTCCAACTTAATTAAAAACCCCAAACCATCAAATTCCAACTCAATTAAACCCCAACTACCTAATTCAATCAGTTCAAGAAAAACCCCAATTCGTTAATTCATTAATACACATAAATTAGGAAAAAAACCTACCTTGATTCTTATTGTAGAGCTTGTTGCATGCAATCTTCATAAAAAAGTTCATAGCTGCAAACTCTTGAATCTGAAGTTGCTTTTTTGGTGGTTATGCATTAAAAAAACTAAAAATAAAAGAATACTCAAAACTTATTAAATTAGGATTTAGTAAACTTACATAATTGATTTGATTTAGGCATGGAAATATAGAATAAATCACTGCTGAGCACCGATTGCTTTATATCAATGTTTTGCTTATTGTCTGTGTTACCGGCCGGCGATAGAGAGGAGAGAGAGATGTTCGTTGCTTATTGTCGGTGTAGATGTGGAAGAATGAGAAAACTGTATGTGGATGGAAGCTTGGAGAAGACTGTGGGGGTGGGGGAAAGGTGTGAGAGAAAAAACAATGGAGAGAATTTGTAGAAGGAGGACCCGTGCAAATAAAGGGGACACGTACACTATATGTGGGGTGAGCAATTAAATGGCAGGATTATTAAATACATCGGGTCATGCCCGGGTCGGGTGCATTAAAAGTTTTAACCGGGCTATCCCGGTAATTGTATTATTTATATAATATATAATATAATTTAGCAAAGTACACATCTAATTAATTTAGAATGTTTATGTAAAATCTACTTATTCGATAACACATGTTGGTATTTTATTAATTAAAGGTCACAAGTAATAATCTAAAGATATAACTGTAATTTCATTGGTGTTTAAGATCGATTAAGATGGTTAACTATTAAATGTGTATGTTAACAGACCTATGTATGTTACTACTATACAATAAATAATATTTTTAACGGCGATTTATTATAAAAAGAAAACCAGCAAGGCGCTAGCAAAATTACAGAAGCGATTTCAACCAACCATTCCAACTACTACAATATTTACCTCTAAACTTTAACCAAGAATAAGAAAAAAGACGGATGTTATCAAAAATGTCACACTTCCTCATAGCTTGAAAGTAATGTAGTAGCAAAAATGACATAAGCACGAGCTTTCGAATCCTTTTAAGCACGCCAAGAAGGAAGCCATGAATCCAAATCCTCGCAAGAGCTCAAAATCGAGATCTTAGAATCACTCCAAGCATGAACTAACCTCCAAACAATAGAAGCCGTATCACAAGAAAAGAAAACATGGATATTTGACTCCGCATGCCCGTTGCTAACCGGGCACATAATCGAATTAATATCCAACCCTCGAGATGACAAGTTAAAACGATGAGGAAGTCTATCCAGAAACAAGCATCACATAAAAATGTTAATGTTCCTAGGAAGAACCTTATACCACCTTGTGTATGAAAGCAAATTAGAGAGCATGCAATCATGAATATGCTTCCTGACTTTACTTACCGAAGAACCGACATCATGAGATAGAGACCAAATACAAGAGTCACCATCATCGTCAATCTGCATATCTCCAATTTCACCTAAAAGACTAACGAACTCAGCTTGCGATCTCCCCACTTTAACCGGTCTACTCAAATTCCACGACCAAGAGCCATTAGCAATACGATCTCTAACTATACAATTTTTTTCCTTTTCCAAATGAAACAACTTGTTATATCGAATACTTAGAGACACGTCTCCTAACCATGTATCTTTTCAAAAACGAATTAAGGAGCCACCACCTACCTTGAAACGTATAGAGCTCAAAGGAACAATACCACTTTAGTGAAGATGATTTATTGTGCCAACAATATTAGCCCATAACCCATTAGTTTGACAACCATTGATATCTATATCCGCTTCATCTCCATGGATCGATTGCACCACTTTCACTCATAAAACACCCGAATTTTAAGAAAACGCCATATCCACTTTAATAAAAGAGAACTATTAAAGGCTTTAATAATAATTACGGTCCTCCTTAACCAAAATTTTTGGCTTCGTTTTTTTTTGAACGGCAAAGATGGAATATATAAAAAAAAGAGACTAGCAAGACGCTAGAAACTTAAAGTACAATAGAGTCAACAAAGAGAAATACATAACATCAAAAAATGGTAAAATCCCGAGACTTTAACTGCGAGGGAATCAAAAGGGATGAAAAAACTTTTGACACGAAGGCCGACGGATCGGTTTTCACTTCGGCAAAAGAAAAACCCCCCATCCCGGAGGCCGAGCCACCGGTTTTCACTTCGGGATGGATTTTGATGAAACCCCAAACAAGTCCCGAGAGAATGAAGAAAAGAAGAACCATCCTCAAAACCGACGAAGATGCCAAACGAAAAAACCTTGGCGTACAGGTACGCCAACCCAGCGAACTTGAACGCCAGCTTCAGGAAAAAACCAAAAGCAGCTCTAACCATTGCCATTACGCGTGATCGAAAGGGGATACATAAGCCAGTCATTCCAAGATAACTTCATATGGTCCCTATTGTGAAGCCACGAAAATGAAGAGAAACGAACATTATCGAATAGATCACTTTTCCTCAACGGTTGAGAGCTAAACGTGACGCTATTTCGGTATCTCCAAAGCCACCAAAGAACCGAAGTAGTAATAACATAGAACCTGTGTTTTTTCTCTTTAGAAGCATGCCAAGAGATGATCCAATCATTGAAAGAATCCCAAGAAGAAGCTTGAAAAAGAGGAATATCACACCATCTAAAAACGAGCTTCCACATATCGGTAGCAATGTCGCATTCGAAGAAAACATGATTAGCAGATTCAACATTGGCATTGCAAGAAGGACAAGAGATGGCCGGAATATCCATACCACGCGAAGAGAGATTCAATCTATGAGGGAGTCGGTCCAAGGAAAGCCTCCACATAAACACATTGACCTTCCGGGGGATAGATTTATCCCAAGTAGTAGACCTTCCGGAAAATTTATCCAAGTAGTAGCAGGGCAAGTGGGAAGGATATATTTGGTCAATACCTATAACGAGCATCCTAACGTAAAAGTTCCCAATGTAGGACCAAGACTCCAAGTACAAGTATCTTCATTGACATCAATATTTAGTTGATCGATTTCATTTAACATGTCACATAAATAGGCAAGATTTCTAACACCAAGATTGGTCCGAGACCAATTCCAAGACCATTGCCCATTATTAATACGGTCAATGATAAGACAATCTTTGTCTTATTCTAAGGAATAACTTTATCGCACATTATATCATATAAAAATAGTAGTGTCTGTGCATCACGATGCAATGACGATACGAAAATGATAATCAATGGTATCATGAAGTTGTGATGATTAGCGGTGAAAATTACTTGTTAGTTAGCATAAGTCAAAATATTTATAATAAATTAGTAACTTAATTGGTGGTTTGTAGCATATTAATCGTAGTATTTTTGTTATAAGTTGTGACGTTAATCTTTTATTTTGTCAGAGGAGTTTGTAACACCCTTCAAGTCAATTACCCACGGGTCACGGTACTCACGGACTCGGATACACACTCTGACACTCATATGAGAAATGTGTCTATTTTGTAGATGGAGAAAGAATGAGATATTTTTTACACAGTAGAAATATAACGTTTTCTCTGACTATATTTGTCTCCAAAACAAAAAGCAGAGTCTGAAAACAGAGGGTGGGTCCCCCCCATTGTTTTTATATCTTTCCCAATTTATTAATTACTCCACTTCACTCCACACTCCTTCACTTCACCACCACCACCACCACCATGGATCACCACCACAACAACACCCACCACGTCGACATTCCGTCACACAACCACCGTAACTACCATCCATCATCCAACAACAACCTAACACCACCACCATCACACACCACCTTCTCCAACCACTATCCCCACCACCACCACAACAACCACCACTCCACCACCACCACCCTCCGCGGCTGCTGCTGCTGCCTTATCCTCCTCCTCTCATTCATCCTCCTCCTAACCCTCGCCGTCATCCTAGTCATCATCTTAGCTGTCAAACCAAAAAAACCCCAATTCAATCTCCAACAAGTCTCCGTACAATACATCAGCTTAACACCCTTAAACCCTCAAACCACTTCCCCCACTCTCCCCACCAGCGCGTCTCTCTCACTCGCTGTCAACCTCCTTTTCACTGCCAAGAATGATAACAAAGTTGGGATTAAATACGGTGTCTCCACTTTTAATATAATGTATAGGGGGATTCCGTTAGGGAGGGGGTCTGTGCCTGGGTTTTATCAGCCTGCGCATTCGGTGAGGCGCGTTGAGAGTAGGGTAAATGTGGAGAGGGTTAATTTGTTGCAGACTGATGCTGCCAATTTGTTAAGAGATGTTACGGTTAGTGATAGGGTTGAGTTGAGGATTATGGGTGATGTTAGTGCTAAGATTAAGATACTTGGATTAACTTCGCCTTCTGTGCAGGTTAGTGTTTTCCAATTTTACACGGTAGCCAAATTATTTATACTAGATGATTACCCCCACATAGCGCGGATGGTGTATAGTTTGTTACAGTATTTTGTAATTACGTATTTAAGCTTGTTATATATAAGGGATATATCTTAGTCTAACAACATTACTTATTTTTTAGATTTTTAAGTTTTAAGCAAATGTGTTTTCTCTTTACATGTAGTATATAAATTGAGACGATTACAATATAAAAGTCTGTTATTATTGATGGTGGGTGTTTGTTTAAGGTTATTTTTGGGCTTATTAACATATTTGACTTTGGTTAAGTATCATAAGCTCATCTTTTCAGGCTTACTTTTGAGCTAATGAAATATAAGCCGAGTCAAGTAAGCTTAAACTAACACCAAATAAGCTTATACAAACAGCAGTAAGTTATTGATAATGGAATACCAAAATGACCGCATTATTCATTTATAGACTTTACCCTCATTGTTTTATTTATTGTTTTCAAACTAGGATAAGAATAAAATATGATAGAATAGAATCATGGATATTGTGTTTGGACAAAGACGTATGTTGCTGTCAATGTTAAGTTGGTGACATTTGAATTATTTATTCCGCAGTGATTATTAAATTTTATTTGTTGTAATGGTTAAGTTGCTATAAATATCTTTTGGGTTATGAATTAGTTAGACTTTATGTTTGGGATTATGGTGTTTTGCACAAGGTATGGATAGAGGTAAATTTGTGGTTCGTTTTAGTTGCTTAGAAAAACCAGAAGATGTGATTACTGAATGGTGGATGCATAGGGAATGTAAGTTTGGTAGGTGGGAGGATACTGTCGTAGTAATGTGCTTCCTTAGTTCAAATAAGGCCAACATTTGACGTCTTATGTGTTTGTTTAGCTAGTGCCTTTGTCACCGACGCACCGCCTATTGAGTGACGGGTGGTTGTTTTAATGTTTTTGACTTGGTGATGAGTTCTATTTATGAAATACCTTGAATTTCAAATGATGATGTGGTTCATCATGACGAGTTCTATGTGGTCCAAAGAGAGAGATGGAGCGTGTCACAGCATGAGCTCTTGGGACGTGGGTACTTACGTGTGATGTCAATATCAAGGATGTGACTAGGTCCCTCTAATATGTTGTGAATATATATAGTTACCATAAAATTATAGGCCATAAAATTATAGGTGTGAATTCTTTATTGGTCGAAATGTTTGCTTAAAAAGAGGTTGAGCTCTATATAAACAGGGGAGATCCTAGAAAAATATAAGATCAACTGATCAATTTTTGAGAGAAAGAATAAGCTACAAAGATGTTTTTCATTTTCTTTCTGTGTCATATTACCGATTCAGTGGCATTAGCCTTTGAAGACATGATCTATATCCAATTATCCATATGCCATGGTATGGCTTTGATTTGATCTTGATTCCCTTTTTCAATGGGTAAATAGACATTAGACAGAATACCAGAACTGTGATAGTCCTCTAGTACCTTGTTGGCGTTTTGTAACGTGTGGCCCTAGTGTTATTAAAGCCACATTAGGTATTTGACCTTTTGGCAAATTGAGATGATATTTTGAGAGTAAGTTTATAAGCATATAAACTTATTCTTCTATTCTTTTCATACGATATAGAAAGCTTAAAATTGTTTGTCACAAGAATATTTGCAGAGTTTATAGAACATCGTTTGAGATGCTCTTAAACAAATTTTCGCACTGATTATTATAATAAATGATGTAATACACTGGATAGAACATCATTTAGGCCAGTTATCATTTTAAGCAATGTAACCATTTTAGAAAAATAGTTTTCTTTTCGTTTCTTTTATTATATTTGTGTAGCTTTTAAATTAATGAGCTTTCTTGATACACATTATTTATAAGTATAACAAGAATACTGTTTGTTTGAATAAATAGACTGATGAGCCTCGAAGGCCTAAACTATATTATGTCTCTATTTCTTTGTTGCAGTAGGTAGTTATAATTTAGAAAACTATCATTTGTGCCAAGGTTTTCAAGATCGGGATCCTACTTAGGATCGTTTTCGTCTTTGCAAGATCGTGATCGTAAGATCGGATCGGGATCTTAAGATCCTACTATGATGTCATTTTCTTAATAATCTTTGTAATACTATACATATATAAACATTACTATATATCATTAACACAAAATTATATAAATGTTTCATAGAAATGTTGTCGTAAATTATAATTATAAAATGCTTAAGAAGATTAAGATGTAGTTTTTTAAGTCCTACAAAACTCAACCCATAAATTTGTAGTTTTGTAGTTTCTGGTTTGAGAAAAGTAAGATCGGATCGTAGTAGATCTTAAGATCCTATGGTCAAGATCAGGATCCTATAAGATCCTAAGTTTGCAAAGATCCTATGTAGGATCCGGATCGTTTTTGCTTTGCAATATCGTAAAATCGTAAGATCCTAAGATCAAGATCGGGATCTTAACAACCATGATTTGTGTGATATAGTATATAAAAACGAATATAATTTCATTATTCGTGAGGCACAAATAAAATTTTGTAAATTAATTAAAAGGTATTTGTGACAATTTATAATATTTTAGAGGTATACATTTTAATTTTTGTAAAAGTATTTTATAAATAAAAAGTTGGTTATTATTTACATATTAAAAACCAAGCACACTCAATTATAATGGGAATTCTTATTATATTCCTTAGCATTCCCATTATCATTTCCATTTCTATTACCTTAAATGAAACAAGCATCCCCTAAGTTTATAAGCATATAAACTTATTCTTCTATTCTTTTCATACGATATAGAAAGCTTAAAATTGTTTGTCACAAGAATATTTGCAGAGTTTATAGAACATCGTTTGAGATGCTCTTAAACAAATTTTCGCACTGATTATTATAATAAATGATAATGTGGTGTAATACACTGGATAGAACATCATTTAGGCCAGTTATCATTTTAAGCAATGTAACCATTTTAGAAAAATAGGTAGTTTAATTTTGTCAATTTTTTTTACAATGTACTTGAGTCACTATACGTGAAATAGCAAGATAAGTTTTGGCGAAATGTGATGAGCTGGTGATTTTTTGCTTTCTTTGCATTCTTCTTGGCGATATGTGATGAGCTGGTAATTTGATAATTATTGTTTTGACAATAGTGGGTGAATAACGGCAATGTAGATGAAATTTAATGTTTGTTCTTGTTTAATGTAAAGAAACACTTGTCTAAATTAGAATTTATCTCAATGGTGCTGTTATATGTTTATTTAACTGGATATTGTTTAACCAACTATATTAACATTATATTTTGTAGGCATCCATCGATTGTGCAATAGCCATAAGCCCAACAAAGCGAGCTCTGATTTACAAGCAATGTGGATTTGATGGTTTGCAAGTATGAACGACGACACATTGTCATCGATTTTAATTAGGTTCAGCTAGGGTTGTGCATGATTTTGTTTGATGCGGTTTTAAAGTGAAACCGTTATCATGTCGATAACTGTAAACAGTTCGATTTTGAGTATATGGTATTCTTTTTTCACTTCAATTCTTATACAAGTTAACGTTACTCGACTTTTAACTAATGAATCTTCCTGTCAAATGTCAGCGTTAATATCATTTGCAGTTTCATCCAAAACTTGATCACTGAAAATAACTTAATAAGATTTGGCAAATGTTTATAGTTTCAGACAATATTTTTCTATCAGACAGTCTTATATTTGTGTGGCACTGATGAGACCCAAGTATCAAATACGAATAGATTAAATAACTGTACTTGGGAAAAAAAAATTAGTTGAATTTTATTAAGACGCTGTGTTTATAATCCATGCCGAGAGTGTTAAACCCAGGGCGGAGCTATGTAGAGAGTAGTGGGGGACATTACCCCAACTAAGTTCAACACTAAATTCTTAAGAAAAGATGTCAAATTGAAAGAAAAAAATTTCAGTGCCCTCGATGTAACTGACAAAAAAGTGTGACATATCCAATTATCCTGGTTTCGTGGGTGAGAAATATGATGAAGATGATTTTAAATTGGGAAGTGGGAAAGTGGAGTACCAAAGTTAGCCGATGGACATTAATAATATGATATAATTTAATATTTTTATATTTTCAGTAAGACCACAACAAAAGGCCTCTAAGGGCCTGTTTACTTTTCACTTAATGGATCATATGGGGAAGGATCGGGTCCACATAAGTATAACTTTACGTTTCTTTTTTTTAATTTAC
>BQNB010205564.1:0-10608 GCA_026074375.1 Tanacetum coccineum | reverse complement strand
GCACACACTAGGGACAAGATTGAAAGTATTTATATTATTATTTTTCCGTTTAGTGAATATGTATTATTTATTCATAGGTTGCGGATAAGGTCCAGCCTTTTGCATCGTTTTTCGTGCCACTGCCTTGCTTCTACATTATCATTACTAAAAGTGAGTTCATAGCCCCATGTTTTTCTATATCAATGATTTACAACTTTTGGGGTGAGAAACATGCTTTGTTTTTACAAATTGGATGTAAGTGTACATTTTACCATGATTACGTGTTTGCCTAAGTAGCGATAACCCTTTGAGCCCATTATCATGATCTGTCAATTACTTTGTGTGAGCGCGAATGTTATAAATAGATCTATTGGGGTTGACATCCCTATCCGAGTGAGTAGCTCTCACTGGTGTCACGGAGTGAACCAACGGATGTATACCATGTCGGATTCGGATGTTGCGGGGTTAGAACATCATCACGGGAAATGTGGCAATATTTATATTGCATTCATACATGTCGAGCTTCGGTGTCATGAGCTTAGGGAAACGTAATTTCATTTTGTGATGGGTGCACATGTTGCATAATCACGGGGAAAATCTTATGGTCCTACATTTCATTTACAAAAACCTATGAATTCACCAACTTTATGTTGACGTTTTAAGCATGTTTTCTCAGGTCAATGAGATACAAGAGCAAAGAGATACATTGGTGGTCAATCATTTTGGAGTCATTGTATAAATATTTAGAGGCATTACATTTTGGGAATATTTGTTATAATCTAAAATTTGTACATTTTCAAGGATGAACAAGTTAAGCCGTTGAGCTTTTGTAACAACATTTATTAAATCCAATGTATCATTTTTAAACGACTCATTTAGAGGTCGTTCTTATATCTTACGTTATTGATCTATAATGTAACGCTTCCGGATACATGTTATTCCACTGTGACCCAATTTGGGGGTGTTACACTCCGCTCCGGTCCGGTCTCCGGTCCGGTATGCTCACCCCTATTTACGTGTGTTTACTTGACAATATATCGTGACATATATGACAATGATCATACTTTGTGTATTTTCACTTGCATGTGTGTGTGTCTCATTTATATGTGTATAATTATAAAAATTTTGGGATCATATTGACAAAAAAAAATAACCAATTTTCTACGTAAAACAAGTTTATTAATATAAATTAGCCACAACCAAATATAAACGTTTTGAAACCGAAAGAACCGAAAAATCAAACCAGAAAAACCGAAAAAACGAACCACCAAAAACCGAGCGGTTTAGGTTTTTGGTTTTATAAAAACCGAATATTTTGGTTTGATTTCGGTTTTAGCCAAAAACCGACCCAAACCGAACCGTGCACACCCCTAGCAAAAGCTAACAATATCTTTCTATTAGAAAGCTTTTTTGAAGAGTTTTTTTGCATTGCATTAAAAGTTTTTTGAATTTTTTTTTTCAAAGATTTGATAAACTCACTTATTCTTCAAAGTCTAAGTCTTAAATGTGGTGTACATTAAATGCATTAAGTCTTTAAGTATTTGACGCATTGTAAATGCTCTAATAGATATGCATTTTACAAGTACACTTAAATCAGAAAGAAAGAACATGTACTTAGAGGGTGTTTGGGAGTGCGATTTGAAAGTGATTATCTACTTATTGCATTTTAAAAATGCAATTAATCTAAAATGAGTGTTTGGCAAAAAGAATCAAAAAATCAATTATTTGCGTTTTTAGTACCTCAAAACGCAGTTTTAGAAAAGTTAGTGGGGGGGTTACTTTTTGGAAACGCAAGTTTGATAGCACAATAAATGAGATGATAAATTATAATAATGCCCCCAACTACCTACCCTTTCTTCCAGCTCACAAAATTAATTTCACTTTCTTCTTCCTCACAAATTCTTCAATTTAGCTACTGATCCTACTAGCTTGTCATTCTTGTTTCCATCTATGATTATTCTGCTACCAACTGGAGCTCGTTATATTCTCAATAAAAGGTACACTACGCTAATTACCGATTTCGTTTGTGGTTCGTACGTACTTGAACAACCTTTTATATAGTTTGATTATGCCAAGATTAATAATGGTTGGTAGTTAAAAGATTATCATGTGTGATGCAACCCAAGAGCGGTGGGATGAGATTATACAAGCTAATAACACATTTGCAAAAATTTAAGAACAAATGTGTGGAGATGCATCACATCTACTACGAGCAACTATTTCGCACGCAAGATAGAATTTGATAAATGCAATTTGACTGATCAAGCTAGAGGTGTACTTATGTATCATCGTCATTAGTTTAGGTTTGTATTCACGTCACGTATGTATTACATGCATTTCTTATATTTTATTTGTAGTTTATGGTTTTTCATATTGCAGTTTTATCTTTAAAAGGATAAGCTGATTTTAAATTTAAATAAATCAATAAAACAAAGATGCCCATTTATGTCATTTTACCTACTAATCTAATAAATAATATAATTTGCCAAACACTTAAAAAACTTATTATATGATTATTGCGTTATCAAACAACATAATCAAATCCAAACACTATATTTCAAAATCACGTTTTACAACCGCTGATTATCTGATTATTCATTTTCAAATCGCATAATCTATTTTAAATAAGCAATCCGAAACACCCCCTTAATATTGTGCATGCATAATGACGTGAGCAAGTATATGGAGAAAACATCATCGTATCCAAACAAAAGTGCGCGCACAAGCAATGCATAGAGGGATTTTTGATACGGTTATCCAAACCATGTTATGGGTTATCCGAAGGTTCAGAATTCAGATTAGATTCGGCACAAAACCTCCAAGGAAGGATACACTTGTAGATGCAACCTTGACAAATGCGGCTTCCAACTAGATGCAACCTTAACAAATGTGGCTTCCAACTAGATGTAACCTTGACAAATGCGGCATTGATCTTGATTCTACTCGATGCCCCATGTGTGATGATGGCCTTGAGTCGTCGCAACATATTTTTGTGGATTGTAAAATTGCTACATCAGTTTGGCATTGTGGTCTCCAAATGGTGGGGCTTTGATGACTATCCAAAATCCCTCACTTGTCTCATCTCATGGGCCGAATCGACAAACCTTAATCGTATTACCAAGTGTTTCTTCGATGCGATTATCCAAACAACATTGTGGCTGCTTTGGAAATTTCGGAATAAGACTTGTTTTGGCACTAAACGTTCGAGTAAAGATACACTTGAGAATGACATCACAATCCTCTCACACACTTGGATCTCGAATAGGAATTCAAAAGTTAGACCGGGTTGGTTGGATTGGTTTGTCAATCCTAAAACCGCTTGGAATCTCTCTTTATAACTATATTGTTCCTTTTTTAGCTCCTTGCTAGTTGTTTTAATAAAAATTCGCCGTTGAAAAAAAAGGATACACTTGTAGATGAGATTAAAATATCATCTCATTTGTGGATTAAACATAGGAATAGGATATTCAATCCCAGGATTGAATGGATTGGTGATCAAAAAAACTCTTGTAATATTGTTTTGTAAGCTCTTTTCTATAATATCTTGCTAGAGTTTTATAGATATATTGCCGTTAAAAAGAGGGATTTTTGTGTATACGACAGTTTGTGCAACGCACATATAAGTGGTGAGTCGCAACAACGGTTCATAGAGTCGACTTATTTTTCCAGTTTTAAGTTTAGTTTACTTTTTGGTATTTGTGTTTTTTGGGATTTCGTTTTTGGATAATGATTAGGAAACTAATTCGTATCATATTATGATTTATTAGATTACTCCATTCACCTGTATAAATATAACCTTTAAGTTTAAATGTAACTTAAAATCTTGTTGATTAATTAAATTAAGTGTTATAAGAGTTTCCCTTTATTTAAGTTATATTTCTCTAAGGATTCATCCCGGTACTCTTGGAATTAGGTATCATGGTACTCTTGGAATAAGGTTTCAGTTGGAGTAGATATTAACAAATCGCTTCCATTGTGCGTCAGTTGGCATTGGAGCTTGTTAGTATTTTGAGTCAGTGTTCAACATTTATCCAAAACCCTTATTATTGGTGTGGCGCGGTCACAAGAACACATGAATTATGGTTCAACAGATTTTATGACCAAATCTGACAGAATTTCCACTATCTTTGAATAACTTTGTTCCCCTGATCGTACGTGGGGCATCAAAACACAATAATACCGAGAATATATGGTAATTATTGAGAAGGTAAACAAAGTGTGAAAGATTGTCTTATTTATTGAGGAAACGGTAACGATGTGAGATTCGAGTTTTATAGGATCTAAAAAAGGATTTATATCTTTTCACATCTGAAGGGAAGACGCTTGAGATGGCTCCAACTAAAGCAAGTCCTAAAGTTTTAATGGTCAAGACTCAAAAATATAAAGAATATAATATAATGTAAATCGACATGTTGAATCAAAAATTTAATAACCTCTAGTTTGTCAGAAATTTGATTACAAAATATTAACATTAAGGTTGGAGACAACAAAGGAAAGGTTTATGTAAAATCCTAAGGATTAAGGTTTGTATTCTCGATGTGTCCATGATACAAAGGTTTTTGATCGTGATATGAGCATGGGTACCCAAGTTGATAAACCAACAAAAATTTTCGATGGCGAACAATGAAATTTTCCTTTATTGTGTTTGGAGAGTTTATGGCTGTAGTTAATGTGAATCATAAGGATACATGATAAATATAATCGTGAGAAGTAGTTTGAGGAAGATGATGCAACTAATAGTGAGAATTAAAGACCATCTTTTATTTAAATGAGAAGGAATGACGCGGACAAGAAAAGGGTGAATGATGAATTTATGTAACATACTTTTTCAAATTAACTGATGTACGCAACCTACTTTTTTTATTCTGGATATACGCAACATACTTTCAAATACTTACCAATCTACGTAATATTGACAAAAATGTGACTTGTTTGACTGGTTACCACTTAGAAAATTTACAGTTTGGTCATGTCGGCTGCGTGGACTTTCACCGTTAGTCCCTTAGACATTTTTTAGAGTAAACTGCAAAAATCATCCCTGTGGTTTGTAGTTTGTGACACTAATCATCCCTAGCCGATACTATTGGCCACTAATCATCCATGTGTGGCAAATGTTCGGCAAAAAATCATACTTATTTGGGTGATGATTTTTGCAAAAGTTTAACAAAAAGTTTGTTAAAAATGTCATCCCTCTAGGGCATGATTTTTGCCGATAGTTTCACCAATCAGGATGATTAGTGCCAATAGTATCGGCTAGGGATGATTAGTGCCACAAACTACAAACCACAGGGATGATTTTTGCAGTTTACTCCATTTTTTAACTAAAAAAAGTTACAGTAATGATACCTTGACTTTTGCATTGACTTCCACCGTTAGTCCTTTGACTTTTCCACGTTTTTATGCACACATTTTTATACAAGCTATTATTTTATACGCGTGTTTCATCAGCTTCGAGTACGTGAAGAAGATATTTCGAAGACGGCATTTAGGACTTGGTATGGTCATTACGAGTTCCAAGTGATGCCATTTGGTTTGACAAATGCACCTTGCGGATTTCATGGATCATGAAACGAGTGTTGCAACCATACTTGGATAAGTTTGTAATTGTCTTTATCGACGATATACTAATTTATTCAAAGAACAAGAAAGAACATGAAGAGCATCTTAAGGCAATTCTGGAATTGCTTAAGAAGGAGGAGTTGTATGCTAAATTCTCTAAATGTGAATTTTGGATTCCTAAGGTACAATTTCTCGGCCACGTGATTGATAGTCAAGGCATTCACGTGGATCCCGCCAAGATCGAATCCATAAAAGATTGGGCATCTCCTAAGACTCCAACAGAGATTTGTCAATTTTTAGGTCTTGCCGGTTACTACCAAAGATTCATTGAAGGATTTTTAAAAATCGCTAAGCCAATGATCGAACTCACTCAGAAGAAAGTCGCCTTTGAATAGGGTAACAAGCAAGAAGCAGCTTTTCAGCATGAAGCATACGTTGTGTTAGCCGAACCCATCTTAGCTCTCCTCAAGGAGCTGAGATACTTTATTGTTTATTGTGAGCATTCACCATAAGGATTGGGTGCGGTGTTGATGCAAAACGAGAAGGTGATTGCTTAGCATCATGACAGTTGAATATTTCATGAAAATTTAACTACTCATGGATTTGAACTTAGTGCAATGGTGTTTTGCTGTTTGCTCTAAAGATTTGGATGCACTACTTGTATGGAACCAAGTGTACGATGTTCACAGATCATAAGAGTCTACAACACATACTTGACCAAAAGGAGTTGAATATAAGGCAACGTCATTGGTTAGAGTTGCTCGGTGATTTCGATTGTGAGATTCGCTATCACCCAGGGGAAGCAAATATTGTTGCTGATGCTTTGAGCAGGAAAGAGCGAATTAAACCATTAAGAGTCTAAGCCTTAGTGATGACTATTCGGTTGGATCTTCCTAAACAAATCTTGAATGCTCAGACCGAAGCACAAAAAATCAGAGAATCTCAAGAACAAAGATGTAGGTGGTATGATCAAGAAGGATATACCGAAGGAAAAGTTAGAACCCTGCGCTGGTGACAGAACTAATGCTTATGGGCAGGAGGTTGGTTAGCCATTGTTATGGTGACTTAAAGACTGTGATCATGCAATGAGTTCACAAATCAAAATACTCCATCCATTGGGTTCTGACAAACTTGTTCCGGACATGAAAAAGCTATATTGTGGCCCAATATGAAGGTCGCATCGCCACCTATGTTAAGCAAATGTTTGACGTGTGTAAAGACAAAGCTTGACACCAAAGACCATGGATTTGTTGGTAAAACCGCGATACCCTTTATGGCAAGTGGGTGATAACATTCACAATGGATTTTGTCACAAAGTTTCCTAAGTCATCGCAAGGATATGACCCATTTAGGTTGAATTGTTGATCCGACTTACTAGTTCTGCCAATCTTACACCAATAAGAGAGGACTGATTCCAGGGAATATTAGCTAAAGAAGTACCTGGAGTCAGGTAGTCACGACAGCATGGCAACCTATCCCTGTCTCAATCATTTTGTGAGTGACCCTACGGATCGGTCGGAAATTTCCTGGTGCTCCTTAGAGGCTTAGTGGTATAACTTGGATATGAGTAATGCGTACCATCCACAAACTGATGGACAAAGCGAGAGAACTATCTAAACTCTCGAGGATATGCTACGTGCTTGTATGATCGACTTTGGAAATGGTTGGGTTAGAAATTTGCCACTAGTTGAGTTTTCTTACAACAATAGTTATCACGCTAGCATCAAGGCTGCACCATTCGAGGCACTTTACGGATGGAAGTGCCGTTCACCTGTTTGTTGGGCCGAGGTCGGACAACTTCAACTTACCGGTCTAAAAATGGTCCAAGAAGAGACATCTTAAGGAAGGTCTTCAGATCAAGCACGAGATATGGCAAGCCACTTGTGACCCGACCAAAAGAGTTACGCCAATTTAAAGCATAAGCCGATGGAGTTTTAAGTTGGGGATAGGGTTATGCTCAAAGTTTCACCTTGGAAAGGGGTCGTACATTTTGGCAAACGGGGGAAGTTAAAACCCTTTGCTAGGTTAGGACCTTTTAAGGTGTGGACAAAAGCTGGAAACGTTTTGTTACAAGCTTGAGCTTCCTCAAGAGTTAAGCAGAGTTCACAATACATTTCATGTATCCAACTTGAAGAAATGTTATTCTGACGAACCATTAGCCGTTCCGTTGGAAGGACTCCATGTGGATGACAAGCTCTGTTTTGTGGAAGAACCTGTAGAGATCATGGATCGAGAAGTCAAACGGTTGAAACAAAGTTGTATCCTAATTGTCAAGGTTCGATGGAACTCAAGGAGAGGTCCTGAGTTCACATGGGAACGCGAAGACCAATTTCAAAAGAAGTATCCGCATCTCTTCACTAAACCCGTACCTTCATCAAAGAGTTTGCCAATTGAACTTGGGATAAGGCTCTTCTAACGGGTGGAGACTGTAACATTTCACATTTTCAGGTCATTCCCGCTTATATTATTTTCCTTAATTTTTAGGGTTTTTTCGCGTTCGCTTTTAATTATAATCCATATAGTTAATTGCGTAAATCTAAAATTTCATCCATTCAACGTACGGACACAAACAAGGTTTTAAAGATTCATCATAGCAAGTTTTATATAATTATTAAGAGTATAAAATTATACTTTCTAATTTATTTTTATTGGTTACGTAAAACGCCTGCGTTTCGCAATAAATTATATTTAGGCATACCCGGAAGCACCAATACCCATCTTTACTCAAACAAATACCCAATTTTATACCTAATACACAAAAATTAACTTATTTCTTTATCTACAACCCATTATGGCCAGTTAGGAGACTATACATAAGAAATAAATCCTAAAGACCCACTAACTCTTACCTTAACATGTTATAAACCTTACACACTAGTACCTCATCCCATGTATCCATAATTGGAACATCAATTGTCCTAAAACCATTTCAGCCATGTATGAGTCTTGGAGGAGGAGAGCTCTTTGCATTTGTACTTGAAACCACTAACACCCCATGGTTTGATTTAAGGTAGTATTAGGACTTTCCAAGATGCTATAAGTAGTAAGTCATAAGTAATCTAGTCATACTCTTCTCATTTACAAGAAAAACACTCATACTCCCTCAAATATAAGCCAAAACCCACGGCTAACAATAATAACACTAGGGTTTCATATTCTTTGATTTTCTAAAGCATTCCAAGTATTCTAGTGTTCATTCTAAGATCATCTAAGGTTACTCAAGGTTATTACAAGCTTGGATTTGGGTTTAACAAGGATTAATCAAGAAAACATATTTAAGGTTTTCTTGATTAGGGTTTTGATTTTGGAAGCTTGGTTAGGGTTTTTATCTTGTGTTCATCATTCTACTCATCTTACATAAGGTCTATTTAAAGTATTCCATTTTCATTCATTCATTATCTTATGTGTACATACTTGTTATATATGTTAAACACCACCTAGATTCATTTTTGTGATATATGAAGTATTTTGAAGCTTATGTAATTCGAATTTAAATGTGTATATGGTGAATTAATGTTCAAAATAAAGGTACATACTTAGTATAATCACTAAATAAATTATATGGATAGTTTACAAATTAAATGGTGTTGAAGGTTTATTTACAAACTTATGTATAAAAATATCATGAGGACATGGATTTTACTTGGACAAGTGTTATGGACTTTTAGAGGACTTAATATATGTAAGATATATGGTATAATACTTTGTAAAATAATGGTGCAAAGTTCCTAAATGAAAGAAATTATAAAACTTGTTTTATTAATCATAAAACCCTAATTAAATTTTAATACCTACTATTTGAATTCGACATTAAACCCATACATTTTATGTTTTATTAAATTAGTACTCTCCACAAGGATCGTAAACATGTAAAGAACTCAAAAAACGGATTTATAACAAAGAAGATATGACATTTACGAGTTCACGTTAATTAATCGTATAAAAATAATTTTATAAAAGTCATTTTATATTAATACTTTCTGTCTCAGATCTGATCTATAAAAATAAATATTTTATAAACATAGCACTCTTTATGACGAATCCAAGGACATAAGAAACTCGAGAAACGGAATTAAAATGAATAAGTTATGTATTTTATAAGTTATATATAATTAATTACATAAAAACAGTTTTTATGAGTTGTTACAAACAGTAAATGGTACTGTTCATCAGAGGTTTAATTTTTATAAATATGATATTTTGATAGATTTTCTCAATACGAAGTCGTGGACATAAGAAACGTATAAAACGGAGTCAAAACGATAAAGATATGAGGTTTTAAAATCGCGCGCACTATTTTTACTTTTATACATTATTTTTATAAAACAATTAAATTAATAATGAAATATCATTATGAAATTAATAAAACATTAAATCATATGATTTTACAAATGATACATTAGTAAATGAAAAATAATACTTTCTTTACGGGTACAAGTACATATGCTTTTATTTAACAAAGTACGGTTTAATTATTATTTCAACCGTTAAGGATCTAATAAAAACTAGTAGGTGGTGGTGTAACTATATAACATGTGATGTTTTATTCATATAAAGTACATTATACTCATATGACCTATAAATAATTAGGTTGCATTTGGATTGCCCAGACGATTCACTTATTTGAATTAGATAATCAATCATTCACTTACAGTGAGTTTATAGCCCCTTTTTCACTTGCTTTACATTTACTTTACAAATCTCGGGGGAGAATACATGCTCAATACAACTTGTTTACATATTTAATTACAATATCTTTTACATACTATTCTACACATTACATACTTGATTTCGCAACTCATTACAAACACAATTACATTGTTGATCACAAACTTGGTTTCATACTTTGTTACATACTCATTTGCATACACGTTTACAAAATTGTTTACATACTCATTACAAACTTAATTACTTGATTTATAACACACTCTTTTCTACTTATGGATTTAAGTACTTAAAGCTATTTACGAATACAATGGTTAATTTTTTTTGGACACAAGTGTTTTCGGTTATCATCTCCTGTTTACATGTGCCTAAGTAACTAAACCCACCATTGCCCATTATCATGAA
>BQNB010205563.1:0-10608 GCA_026074375.1 Tanacetum coccineum | reverse complement strand
GTAGTTTAGAAAAGTTAATATGATATAAAGTGGCAATCAAATGGACCATGGAATAATACATGGAAAGTTGAAGTTACCTTGACGGTTGTGGTACCTGCGGGCGTTGTTCCCATGGAAATCGGTACTCGTTGCACCTGGCATTTGTTTCATACCTTCAATGACGGCAGTTTAGAATGAGTGAGTATGACATAAAATGGCAATCGTGCAGCATATGCGATAATACATTGGCATCCAAAATCGAAAATACACCCACCAGGGCTCTTGGCCGACTGTGGCTTATTGCATTAAAATACAAACACGTAGATTCAATGGTCTATCTTTCAGATTCACGGCTAGTCCTTAAGTATGAGGCTCAAACAGGGAACCAATCGAGAAAAAGAGGATACACCCATCATGGCTGCAAACCCAATAGGTTGCCCCACCAAGTTGCGGACAATCTCAGCTTTAACCGAACCCATGCAAAGTCATCACAACCTTCGTAACATTGCTTATTGTTCACACAATAATCCGGATAATATTTCTATAACCCACCCACTAACGGGTTTGATGCGACACATTTTTTGGATCATGGTTGGGCTCGACCCAACGCTATTTGTTTTCCTTTTTTTATACTAATTCCTTCACATACAACACCCATACTAGAATCTTCCCGAATACAGACGCACACACACATACAGTCAAATCAGATCATCAAAGCAACAACAAAGAAAGCAACAACAAAGCTGACATTAGCGAAGCAAAAACGAAGCATATACCAGAAAATGCACGTAAGCATCAGGCAATCATGATGCAATCGTAATCGAAGCACGCTTTAAGCATCAACAAACCGTACTATAAGGAGTGTCGAAAACACTGTATATGAGGCTTAGACGGCCAAGGGACCAAAAAAAATGATATGTCCGCCGTGGCTGAAAGTGTAGCAACTTGGCTCGCCAAGATGCGGTGAATCTCAACTTTAAGCCCCTCGCCCCTGCAGACTCATCACAGCCTCTTGCAATCAATGTCAGCATGATTTTCATGTCTTACTATCAATCGGGAACCCAATAAGCAAATTGCATTTTGAGAACTCAGTAACAATAACAATTATTTTGTCCACAAAGTTTCACCAAACTCAAACGGAGGCGTTCCATAAACAACCATAGCTTTGACATTCAATTTATTTTTTATGTATGAGATACGAATGAGCAAAGAGTCAAAGAAAGAGCACGCATCATCCATGGCAGCAAGCTTAGTAAGCTTGCCTCGCTACGACGCAAGTAATCTCATCCTTGTCTGAATTCACCCGAACACGCACCCAATATAAAGGAACCAAAGACAAAGTCGGATTGTGTAACCAATTCTAAAACACAAATCCAAACATGATATTTTCCGAAATGGTAAGCCACAAAAATGTACTTATCTGAAGTTCTAAAGAGGCATCATCATACTATAGCACAAGCAGCCATCTTCAATTAGCCGATTTACTAGCTTCTTCAATCACCAACAATAAACCAAAACCCAACATTACAACCAATAATTCACAACATCAAATAACCCTAAATTTCAATGACAACAAAACTAAACGCATATAAACATACTAATGCAATATATATCACTTGTCTCTAACGGGAGTTGAACGCACAACCTCTTACTACGATAGCATCTTACATCATTTTATGATACCACTAAGCTACAAACCTTTGGTATGAAAACTGAAGTTATTTCTATGATTCTATTGTGTACCACTTATACTTTTTATACATTTTTCATATAAACATGAAACCCATAGCTCATACAACTACATTTGATAAGTGATCGATCAAATATCTGTCGGTATGGGTTTCATGTTCTGGCTACTACACAAACCTTCTGTTCGTCTTTCTTAACCCGTATAAGTGAGTTAAACAAAATGTATCTAACAACTTGAAAGAAAGTAAGAAAGAGTTATTACAATCGTATTTAAACATCTCCGTCTTGCGTTTTAATTCCTCTTCAAACTCAAGAACACAAGTACACAATATCAAGATTATGTTATTTGGAGCTTAGAACACCTATGATCATTCTCATTTTTCGACCTGCATTTATTTAAACATGGAAAAACCATAAACATATTTGTTTCATAGGTCCTAATCCGATTCTGATAAACACTAGATACATAGTATCAATCCATGAAATAGAGATCAAAAAACAAAACAAAATTTTTATAAACAAACAAATACGAGCACAAACTAACTTAATTAATCAACATTTTTTAGCATGTCTATGATGCAACCAACCAAACCCTTTCAAAGCTTTAGAAATCTTAACAAGATTAGGCTTCCCCTTGCCCAGATTCATCTTCCCTGTAGACATCTTCAATGCCTTCAAACAACACAATTGTCCATTACCCATAAACTCATCACCATCCTCACTAACACCATCATCAAAATACTTAAACTCGGTTTTCGCCTTATTATTCTTAAGATTCGTCTTCTTTTTGCTACTCCTCGATATTTTATTTGTGTTATCGTCTTCTTCAAAAGCTTCCCATAAGGAGTCCATCCCTTCTCCACCTCCTTCCAAACTACACCCTTTTTCGAAAAGCTTACATGCTAACGTACGCTTCGATTCCTTTTCATTTGTTTTTAAATTATCTGCTGCGGAGTTTGTTGTTGTTGTTGTTGCCATTGCGAAAGCTTTTCCGAGGTCTGATTTTATCGATTCGAGTCTACGAAAGATTCTAGTAGTATCCAAATTCGCGGCCTCACTGGAACATGCTTCCAGATCTACAATTTGTATATTTTGGTGGGAAACTGATATCTCCGCTGGTAATTTCAGCATTGGAGTCGAATCTTCAAATTGATCTAATTCTTTGAATAGCTTCTCCGGCTTTTGCTCCGGGTTCTCCATAACTGAAGCTTGTACTTCCAACTGATCAGCGTTACCGTTACTGTTAATTAATGACGCATGATGATGATCATGAAACACGATTTCAAAATCAAGAAATTCTTCATCATCTTCTTCTACCACCTTTGGGCGTAGTTTATCAACTATTGTTTTCTGGTGGTATAATGACGTGGCAATGATAGAAAGTAGAAGTAAAGAAAAGTGTAATGGGGAGATGAAGAAGGATATGAATTTGAAGAAATATGGAGATAAAATGAGTAGTGAACAGATGATGTTGAAAATGCAAGTGGATGATAAACACAGCTCACCGTCAGTCATTTTTAATGTGTGGGTATGTATTATTATGATTGAGAGGTGTTTAAGGGGGAGAATAATGGAGGGAGGGAGGGAATTATATAGAGGAAATTGAGGGAAGGAATGAAGATGACTGATGAGTTGGTCAAGACCTATATTGGGAATATATTATGAGTTGGTCAAGACCTATATTAATTCATTCCTTTTGGGTTTTTAATTGGTTTTTAATTAAAGGGAGTGACTCAGATTTGTGTGGGACATTCATTCCTTTTGGGGTTTTTAATCTATCTACCTACTATATAAAATACACTTTCTTAGAACTCATCTAAAAACAAAAATAGTGAAAAAATGACACGTGTCTAACTAAAATAATCAACGACTATCGTTAATTAAGCATTTAATGATTCAGTCAACTCATAATTTACAAACAAAACAAATCAAACTATATCCTGTAAAATTCACTAAATTAAAACGCAAACTTTTTATCAATTGTGATTTCTGCAACAATAGATAATCAAAACAACATTCAAAATCATATTAAATATGATTCAATTTCGTCACTTTCAAATTGAAAAAAATAATCGAAATCAATGATTTAACAGGAAATCAATTGATGTTATGCTCAAAAGAATCCATTTACAAGGTTAGTGACTAATTTTATTTGTGTGTTCAAAGAAACTCGTTATATCATGATTGGGATACTTTTATTTGTTAATGTTATGTTATAGTATGTATTAATGTATTATTTTTTGGTTTCTATAGTGGTATTTGAAACAAATTCAATCGTATCATGGAAACTTTAAAAAAATTGAAATAAACATTATTTCCATAAACCAATTTGATAATGTTTGTAACAACCTACCATGATTTTCGAGAAATCAAATTAAATGCATAAACTGTTACCATATTTACTCAAAAAAAAATTTAAAATTTGAAACATAGTGTTAACCTAATCCAAACACTATAAATTGGTCGATTGTATACACATATCATCACTGCTATTTTTCCATCTTATTCTGTTTTCTCAAAAGGTATCTATAAGAATTCTCATATCATACTTCATTCATTATACTATTTTTTTAGCTTTATTAATAGGATTGGTATTGTGTATATTAATTTTATTGTTATCCCTGAAAGTTTGTTTCTTTTTTATCTTTGCAGCTTACAAAAAATGGAACCGATGAATATGACACAGTTGTGCGACATCAACCCTATGATTGATGATCTAAAAGTGTTGGCTAGATACACTAGCCTTTGGAAGTCTCACCGTGCTGGTAGGCCTAAGAAAGTTTGGGCATTAGACATGGTGTTTCAAGATGCACAGGTTTGTTTTATGAGTTTGTACCTTTTTAAAAATTAGGAACAAACATAAAAGGGTAATCGTGTTTATTTCAAATATGTTTTATGAATATATATGAATTTCAAAAACCATATGCAATTGATTTATATATTTATTTCAGGGTAATCGTGTTCAGGCTACAGTTAAGAACAAAAATATCAGCAAGTTTTAGTTGTTGATTGATGAAGGTTCATGTTACGAAATCGGTAATTTTGGTGTTGGAGATAACGGAAGCAAATATCCATTGCTGAATCATCGCTACAAGATGAATTTTTATAAGAACACATATGTGACACGTGCTGGCGATTTTGACAATAACACACGTGGTTTCAAATTTGAGCCATTTGCAAACTTTACCACCAGGCAATTTTCTGAGACTGACGTTGTTGGTGAGTAAATTTATTATAACAGTTTTTTAAGGTGGTTTCATACACACATCCTTTATTAATTATTTATGATTATCAAAATGTAGATGTCATTGGAACAGTTGTGTCAATGACAGATTGTATCCTTTTTAACAACTTCGGAGTAGACAAAATAAGAAGGACTTTGATTCTTAAGGATGTTGAGTAAGTGTTTTAAAGTCTTTTTATTAGTTAACAGTGGTATGAAGTTTGAATGCCTTTTCTACTTTGTTGTTTATAAGTCTTTTTATTGGTTAACAGTGGTGTGAAGCTTGAGTGTTGTTTTTTTATGAAGTTTAAATATCATTCTTAGAAAATGTTGTTGCACTTCTACAATTATATTTAACTCATTAACACTTCCTAAATTTTATAAAGTTTATTTAATTAAAAACACATTTTATGCAATAAAAATATGATAAATATAAACGTACAAACAAAACTACATTCGTTTTAAAGTCACTATAGATCACAATACATCAACTTACTTTTGTCAAATAGACGAAGATGATAAGCATACAAACAAATAAACGTTTGGTTATTTACACATTACATCATATGTCTCATTTATCTATTTTTAAATAATAATTTAAAACTAGCCGCTCAACGAGCGGGCCTTAAGGCTAGAGTAAGATATGTGACAAAAAACAAGATGTAAATTTATTAGCAAACAAAGAATTATGCCCAATCTCGTTAATCGTATGAATCAACTTAGTTATGTTGTGGAACATCAATTTTCAACGTATATTCTTAGTTAAATTAATTTTATATGTTATTACTTAATATGTTATTTTAATGGCTATAGTTTATGTGTTAATGATATTAAACTATGAAATTAACTTCATTTTTAATGTTATGAAACTCTTAAATCAGCTTCATTCTTAATGTTATTAAATCATATATGATTTTAGATATCAATGGTTTTTATAATATTATGAAACCATATATCAATGGTTTTCTAACTATAGGTTATAGATTTTTTTATGTTATGAAACATAAAATTAGTCTTATTCTTGAAACTAGATATCAATGGTTTTCAAAATTTAAAAATCATTTAATTAAGGATAGTTCAAAAAATATAATGGCTTAAATTAGGAAAGTTTGAAGAATAATAAAATATATAACCTATATAAAACACGCTTTTGAAAAACTAATCTCTACCCAAATAATTTAGAGAATGACACGTGTAAAAACAAAAATAATCAACGGCTGAAAACATATAACAAAACCCTCCCAGTAATTAACGAAAATCATTAATACAGAACTCTTAACCGAAAATCATTAATGTTAAAAAATATAGGAAAGTTTGAACAACATTAATGTTGAAAGAATTTAAACAAAACTCTTTTTGACACGTACCTGTCTTCACCATCTCATTAATTGAGTCAACGAGGTAATTACATAAAGTCTTAACCAAAAATTATTAATGTAGAAAATTATAGGAACTTTTTTGAAAAACATTAATGTTCAAACATAAAACCGAAAATCTTTTTGACATATTTTTTAAACATTCCTTTTTTTTATAATCAGTTTTAATGATAAAATCATTTCCAAAATTATCTACTAAATTTGAACTAATTCAAATCAACCATAACTTATGTAAATTATAGCCAATAGTTCAAACAATAAAACACAATAGCCAACAACTATCAAAATGCCAATGTTTTTTTTAATAATACCTTAAAACTCGCCGCCCAACGGGCGGGCCTTGAATCTAGTTGGTTGTCATAAAGAAAAAAATATTAGCGATTTATATATGGATACTAAACTTATTTTAGGTAAATTGTTATCTTGATTGACATTTTATAATTAGTTATATGAATATGTTATGCTAATTTTGGGGGTTGAGGAGGTTAAGTAATGTAATCTGCATATCACAATTAATACTTTTATTTCTTCTTATAAATAACCAAATGGCAATTAGGTTTGTCAATGGTTTTATCTTGAACCTCTCTGATGTAAGAGAAAATATTATCTTACATGTTCATATTGTTAGAACATAGATGTAACCAATGCGCAATAAACCAAAGGTGATCAACATGGAACTCATCATAATGGAGGAGCATGTATGACACATAAATCAATATCAGCTTTTGTTACAAAATTTGAATCATTTAATAAAATATTTGATTTCTCCTCATATTTGTGTATTTTGATTATCCTACTTACAACGAGAGATAGATTTCTATTGATTTCGAGAATCAACATGTGGTGTTTCTGGGTAAGTTACATATAGTTTTATTAGAGAACCAGGGGTGATGGAAGTATTTTTAGATTAATTAGTTATGTGGCGTTACGTTTCGTGTTTCTGGATATTACATATAGTTTTTTCTGTTAGTTAACAAAGGTTGACCGTTGACTGTTGACCGTTGACTGTTGACCGTTGACCGTTGACTGTTGACTATTGACTATCGGTTAGCCCATAAGAGGCCCACAACCTATTTAGCTTTTTGGGTTTCACTTTTGCTTGTCCTATAAATACTCTTGTATTCTCTTTGTTATGTACACAACAAGTTCAATACAATGTAAACTTTTGGTTCATTATCGCTAATCAATTCAAGTATACTTTGCATTGTATGTTTAATTTCTACATGGAATCAGAGCCAGGTTCAAGATGAAGAAAAAGAAAAGAAAAATAAGGTTTTCGTATGTTGGTGTGTGAATTCGTATGCTAATTAGATCATGTTTAAAACTTCGTTGTTTGCTATTGTGGATGAAGTTTCTGCATTCATTAAGTGTATGGTGCAAACATAATTTGCAGCTGTAGAGACTTAACGACTATAATGTTCGAATGTGTGGCAATACAATTCTAATGGTCACACAATTGAAATTTTCATGTGTGGCTAATTAGTAAATGTTGTCTATTTTGGTACCTTTAGCCACATAAATATGTGAATATGTGGCCGTTCCATTTTGCCCATGTGTGACCAAATCTACTTTTTGTACTAGTGAAAGCTTTCAAGACAAGTATGAGCATGTCGGTCAAAGGCACAAGTTGATCAAGAAAGTCAAATCAAAATGATTCAAGACAAGGAGATGATGCAAGATAAAGATCTCAAGAACTCAAAGTCAAAAGATGACGGCTCAAGATCAAGATTACATAAATGAAACCGAAAGAATGTTATCGGTCATCTCAAGCATGAATGAACAAAGCCGTTACAAACAAGAAAAGAAAAAGACAAGACCAAAGAAGGAAAAGCTCAAACATCATATCTTCGACATTGGGGAAGATAAAGTCACATCAAGATAACCTATTGTTCAAACTCAAGTACTACTGCCAAGCACTAATGCAGTGCTTATTCATCTAGAAGCCGCTTACAAGCTCCTTAGTCCCAAGTCTTGGCCCCTAGTTGGCCACATCACTCCTTTTTCATCCATACATGTCGCGGCCCCATACATCTTCCTACAACCATCGACCTTTCAATCCTAGTTAGTTATAGCTTGTAAAACTCATATCCTAGCTGATCCTTGTCACACCCCACATGTCCTAAGCTTAGCTTCCAAGTTTCCTTGCTCACCAAGGGGTCATTCGACTATAAATAGGGGCGTACCCCCTTCATTTTAACTCACACCTTCAAACTCAATTTTGAAGCCTCATCGAGTCCCAAGCTGACCAAGGAATGTAAGAAGAGCCCACGCACTGAGGAGAAGCACAAGAAAACAAAAGAAGAATCTGATGTCTTGAAGCACACAAGTCAAAGTCCTAGCGGTACGAAGCTAAAAAGTCAAATCCTAGGCGTACGAAGCTAAAAAGCCCCATTCGACCCATTTTCAAAACCACAAGCTCGAATTCAGGTTCTATAAGCTATTTATATGTTTTTAAACTCTTATAAGGTTCTCATGATTATTTCTATACACTTGTTAAAAGATTAGAGCTTAAACATTGTTATGGGTACGTTTCTTCTAAACGACCATTATGCTTCTATTCTATTTGATATTGGTGCCGATAGGAGTTTTGTATCCACTACATTTAGCTCCATAATTGATATCACACCCACTACACTAGACCATTATTATGATGTTGAACTAGCCGACGGGAAAATAATAAGGATAAACACTATCATTTGAGGTTGTACGTTAAACTTCTTGAACCATCCGTTCAACATCAACTTATTGCCCATAGAACTTGGTAGTTTCGACGTCATAATCGGCATGGATTGGTTGTCAAAGTACCACGCGGTCATTGACTGTGCCGAAAAGATCATTCGTATTCCATGGGGAAATGAAACCTTAATTATCCATGGTGATGGAAGCAGATAGGGAAATGAGACTCGTTTGAACATCATTTCATGCACTAAAACTCATAAATACTTGTTGAAAGGACAGCATGTCTTTTTAGCCAGCATCACAGCAAAGGAGACAAAAGACAGATCGGGAGAGAAGCGACTTGAGGACGTACCCATCGTTCGAGATTTTCCTGAGGTATTTTCGGAAGAATTGTCGGGTCTTCCACCGACTCGACAAGTGGAATTCCAAATTGATTTGATGCCCGGTGCTGCACCTGTAGCACGAGCACCATATCGATTGGCTCCTTCCGAAATGAAAGAACTGTCGGAGCAACTGCAAGAACTATCTGACAAGGGCTTTATAAGACCCAGTTCCTCACCTTAGGGAGCTCTAGTCTTGTTTGTCAAAAAGAAGGATGGATCATTCTGGATGTGCATCGACTACCTGGAATTAAATAAACTGACGGTGAAGAATCGTTATCCTCTCCCAAGGATTGATGATTTGTTTGATCAACTACAAGGATCCAGTGTTTATTTGAAGATAGACTTACGATCGGGTTATCATCAGCTTCGAGTACGTGAAGAAGATATTTCGAAAACGACATTTAGGACTCGATATGGTCATTACGAGTTCCAAGTGATGCCATTTGGTTTGACAAATGCACCTACGGTATTTATGGACCTTATGAACCGAGTGTGCAAACCATACTTGGATAAGTTTGTAATTATCTTTATCGATGATATACTAACTTATTCAAAGAATAAGAAAGAACATGAAGAGCATCTTAAGGCAATTCTGGAATTGCTTAGGAAGGAGGATTTGTACGCTAAATTCTCTAAATGTGAATTTTAGATCCCTAAGGTACAATTTCTCGGCCACGTGATTGATAGTCAAGGCATTCACGTGGATCCCACCAAGATCGAATCCATAAAAGATTGGGCATCTCCTAAGACTCCAACAAAGATTCGTCAATTTTTAGGTCTTGCCGGTTACTACCGAAGATTCATTGAAGGATTTTCAAAAATTGCTAAGCCAATGACCAAACTCACTCAGAAGAAAGTCGCCTTTGAATGGGGTGACAAGCATGAAGCATCTTTTCAGACATTGAAGCATAAGTTGTGTAGCGCACCCATCTTATCTCTCCCTCAAGGAGCTGAGAACTTTATTGTTTACTGTGATGCGTCACATAAAGGATTAGGTGCGGTATTGATGCAAAACGAGAAGGTAATTGCTTATGCATTACGACAGCTGAAGATTCATGAGAAAAATTATACTACCCATGATTTGGAACTTGGTGAAGTGGTGTTTGCTCTAAAGATTTAGAGGCAATACTTGTATGGAACCAAGTGTACGGTGTTTCTAGATCATAAGAGTCTACAACACATACTTGACCAAAATGAGTTGAATATGAGGCAACGTCGTTAGTTAGAGTTGCTCAGTGATTATGATTGTGAGATTCGTTATCACCCGGGGAAAGCAAAT
>BQNB010205562.1:0-10608 GCA_026074375.1 Tanacetum coccineum | reverse complement strand
GCTTATAGACCATTCTTACTATATATTTGATATTTTATTATATTATATGTATTTTAAGGTATAGTCTGAGCGGATCAACCATCTCCTCCCAGCTATGGATAGAATTCTTTGGTAGACGATATAACCAAGTCATGGCATGATGCGTCAAAGAATAAGGAAAGAGACATAAGCGTAGGATGTCATGAAGGACTCCATTTTGCTTCATGCTCTAAGTCACAGTCAAGAACTTGTCAATATGCTTATTAGCATCGTCACCTGGTAAACCATGGTATTGATAGCTTTTTTGGGCTTGCTGAATCATGTGATTCTTTAGTCTAAAATCCGTAGCTTGAATGTTAATGGGAGCGATCGGTCTGCCCCGGTCATTAATAGTCGGCTGGCACAACTCCCCCATCGTTCGGAGATTGGGAGCCGGATTTTGAGGAATATGACCCGCAGGAGGCAGTCCTTGATTGTTATAGGATCCATATTAATTTCTTCAAAATAAAATAAAAGTGATTGTTCACCATTTCTTCGATGATTACGTATAACTCTCTTAGGATTCGAAAAAGGAGAAACGAGTTCGGTTGAAGAAGAACATGTGCACATGCACTAAAAAGAAATAAGATAGAAAATATTTTTGGAATTTTTTTTGTAAAGATAATAAAAGTGAAATAAAATTATTTTTGGTATTTTTTTAAAGAAAAGGAAAAATAAAATAGAAATGGAAAATATTTTTGGATTTTTATTATTATTTTTTTATTTTTACAAACACGAAAATGAACTTTCAAAAAAAAGGATTTTCAAGGCACTAACTCGAAACACAGCGCAAAAATAGTACAAATCTCCTAGGCAACGGCGCCAAAAACTTGATGCGTCGTAAACGTGTCGAGTAATAATATAGTATTTCCCGTTAGATAAAAGAATTACTTGAAAACAAGTAATAATTCAATCTTCCGGAGTCGTGTCCACGGTGAGAAATGAATAGAAATTCACGTTGATGTCTTTTATTGGATGCTTGATTATCGAATATTTTTTGTTGGTTTTATAGAATTAAAAGCTATACTAAAGATTAATACTAAGGAATATTAAGATAAAAGATCTAAAAGATATGTCTAAAGGATATTCTTTTCAAGTGAGGCGAAAAGATCATTTAAGTGTGAAGGAGAGTTTTAATTGATGAATTAGTACGCGTTTAAAAAACTATTTTCTCACAATGTTGGTTTATTTTAAAAACAATTCTTTTTTTTTGATACACATTACTAGATTAATGTTTGATTATCCTGACGACTTTTGCCCGTCAAAATAACCAAAAAGAAATCTAAATAATTCGAAAATTATTAATCAACAATCCCCTTTATTTCACACTTAATTCTCTAGTCACAACTCATTTAACCTACTCACTAATCATGACTATTAAACTAGCATCAATCAAATTAACAATTATCATAAACATATTTTTTTAACTAATTATTAAACTACTATGGATTGAAAAGGGTAAGAAAGTAGAACCCGTTTGACGAAATGGAGACGAACTAAACCACCCGATCTTATAATCTAATAAAACACTAAAGTTTACTTCTTTATTAGATTTTATTTAACTAAGTAGTTAATAAAGTTGTAAGCTTTATTTACTAAATAGCTTTATAAAAACTACAAAAGCTTTGAAGTTTAGAAATTAAGCTAGCTTATAAGATCCTTAAGCTCCACGCCTTAGATGTAGGAATGGTTCCATCAAAATTAAAACACAATCAAGGTTAATATTAACAATATATCAATTATAAGCTATAGATGAAATTAAAAACTATAAGCTATTAATATAGAAAACTATATCAAAAATGAAAACTTAAGATCTATTATTAATAAATCTAAATCCACCTAAAACTAAGATGTTCTCTTCAAAAAGTGAACGAGGATTAGGTATATTTAAGGACTAGATCTAAAATAATAAACCAAAAAGATAAATGAACAAGCTAACTCTCGAAAATAAGATAAATATTAGATCTACTCGAAATAAGCTAGGGTATAGACAAATTCGAGTAACAACTACTAATAATCTACTGGATGAGCTAGATTGAAAAAGCTAAAAGAGAGCTTATTCGAAAATTACTAATCTAGTCTTTAACTGATTGAAATAAGCTATTGTAAAAGCTTATTCGGTCTAAAGCAAAAAAGATTTGAAACTAATCAAAAAACTAAATGTAAAGTGCTTATTCGAATAAGCTATAAGTAAAGCTTATCCGAAATCAAGCTTGGTAAATAAGGTTCTTGAAATAAGCTATATTAAGCTTATTCAAAAACTTTTAAACCGAAAGTATATGAAATAAGCTAATCTGAATAAGTTATGGTTAAGCTATCCGAATAAAAGCTAATCTCAATAATCCAAGAATAAGCTATTCGATTGAGCTTATTTGGATATAAGCTAGAAAAGTGAGATGAAAAAGAATAGAGAATAAGAAAAAGAAATAAGCTCAAGTCACTCCACAAAAACTCTTCATCTTTATTTATGATAAGCCAAGTACAATAAGCTAAAATATTAAGCTATTAAAGCTTTTACAAAAACTAGACTATTACAAAATAAGCTACTAAATCTAATGTGTGTGAAAATTGTAGTGAACGAAGAGATGTCTGAATGAAAGGAAATCAGGGAGAATAAATAGCCCAAAGACTGGAGGGGCATTTTCGTAATTTCACGAGACCCCAAATTGCTAGCAACTCTGAATCATTTACAGCCAATCTATTGGCCACTTCAGCTCCTATCCTCCAATACTAATCCACCAAATGATGAGAAATTATTGCTTCTAGAACCCTCGGATCACGCGTCTGCCACCTTTACAACCTCGTCACGGTGTACACGTGTTACACTCCTATTGGCCAGCCGACCTGCCATCTCTGCAACCTTGTACAATCGTCAGTTGCCACCTATAATTAATAAGCTGTCAGAGCCACCGCCACGTGGCAAGCTGTCATTGGACAGCCGCCACTGGCGTGTAAGAAATTGGGGCCTGCATGACACGTCATCGTCTGACATCAGCAAGTCAACGAGTCAGTCAACAGGTCAGTCAATGAGTCAGGTCGGGTTGCCACGTGGCATCTGACGTGGCAGTGGGGAAAATTGAAAAAGCCAGCCTCGAACCCGCGACCTCCAAGAGGAGGGTGAAAGACACAAAGGGTCACCCTTTTTCCAGCTACGCTGGAGTGTCTTTCTATAATACTTACACAAAGGGTTTTATTTAAGACAAAATGAGGTAAGTCCAGGTTTGATTAAAAGAAGGTCAAATAGAAATTTGACCGGTCCATATAAAAACATTTGGACCGGTTCAAAAGGTGAGGAAGGTACTGACAGACTCGTAATTTCGTGCTCTTTCCAATGGAGTGTTTGGGGATTTTTTTCCGATTTTGTTTGAATCTCGATAAACGTGAAAACGTCATCGAAACTCATCCGAAAATCACCGTTTTTGCTTTGTTTTCAAACCCTTGTACCTGCAAGACATAATAACACATACCAAACATATTTGCAATATAATTTATAAATTTTTGAGATATTTGTCTATTTTAGTGTGTTTCCGGTATATAAATTATGTGTGGTTAAGCACACATCATTGTCCAATTTTAGTTCATTTTTTATGTCCAATTTTATGTTTCTTCCCTTATAATGGAATTAACATTATTATTTACTGTCGTGATGGTGGTTAATTTGCTTATATATAAGCGTGTGTTGTTGTTATATATATATATATATTTGTTTTGTAGCATGCCTTCATAGCTCGATTCCTTGGTGCCCCAAGCAAGGGGGAGCATACACCGAGGGGCAGCATTTGCAAATGTCAAAGTCATTACATTTGCAACCGCTATAACATCTACACATTTCTTGATATGTGTATTCCACCCCTATAACATTGCTCTTATATATATATATATTGGTGCACGAAACTAACCCTTGATGTAGGTTAAGAGTTTGTAACAAACTTGATCCATGGATCCGCTAGAGTTAATATACAATGTGATGCAAGTATCATATGAGTGCAATGAGTTAGGGGTCCTCGAGTGTTAAATTAGATAGCTTGGATGATTAAACGGGGTTGATAGGAGCAAGACTTCACTGGGAATGATGCAAGCTCACCTTTTTGTTTTAAGGAATGAAGTGTAGTTAAAGTCTCGCCTATTGGAATGAATGGCTTGGAGTGTCTACCTTTTTGTTTCGACAAAAGGGGGAGAATAAGTGTAAACAACTAACTTATACATTTTACTATGAGTTATAGTTTAAATATTTTGTCATCATCAAAAAGGAGGAGATTGTGAGTGCAAATATTACGATATTTAATCTATACATTTCTTTGTATTTTGGTGATGACAAACATGTAACTTATAACACATAACGTAAAGTGTTCAAGTTACTTGTAATCACAAATCATCAATGCATTCATACATCAACATCTTTCGACGTCTTAAGTTTGCTTCAACAACAAATATAAGTTTGCACCCGACGTAAATCACTAAAGGTATGAACAAACAAACTTTAAATTTGTTGGATGATCAAAAAAATAATTTTTGTCCTAAACTTTAAATTTTTATAAATGTAACAAAACATGTTTACAAAAATAATTAGACAAAATATTTATGTAATTATAAGAAATGTTTTAATTCAAATATATAGATTTGAAATCAGATTTTCCCTCCAAAATTAGAAAAACCTACCCTAGAAAACATTTCCCATAAAAGGACAAAATCAAAAGCGTCTATAAGTAAGCGCCCCCTGATTGATAAGGGGGGCGGCTGTGAGAGATAAGGGGGTCGACCATAGAGCTTGGGGGTCGGCCATGTATTTTGCTCCCATCTTTGTTCTATAAATAGTGGACTGTTCCACGAATTTTTCACCATTTGCACTTATTTTTTCTGTTCTAAATCAGAAAACACATCTCTTATTCTTTGATCATGTAACTTGTTTAAACATTTGTTTACAAGTGATCTAATCTTTTCTCTCCAAGTGCAAGAGAAGAATACTCATAATCGTCAAGATATGATGTATTATAGTTGGTGCATTCGTGACATGTGTTACATTCACGATGTATAGATCGAGTCAATGTCTTCCAAACTTAATTATTAGTTGGATCGGGTAGATCGTGTATGTATTTCGGTGAGTAAATACTTGTGAGAGCGGTTAGTATTTTAGGCCTCAAAATACAAGTGTGAGTGGTAGATCGGTTCTAGCTAAGATTAGAACACCGACTTTTGGCCTATGTCGAAAATTCGTGTAGCTATTTGTACTTTCTCTCCTGAAGGGAGCTTGTTGACTAGTGAAGTAACTCTCGAGTTGGGTACTCGAGGAGTGAAGTAGGACGAAGAGGAGCTTCGTGACCGAACCACTATAAATTACCGTGTCGGGTTTGCATTTTCTTTTACTTATCTCTTTACATTTATACTCGCATTTATCGCTTTATATTTGCATTATATAAATAATTGCATGTTGTGTTTCTTATATAGTTTTGATTATGTTTGTGTCGTGAATATAAATGCGAAAATTGTGTTGAGGCTTTATGTTGTATACGCTTTGAATAATATATTAAAGTAAGGTATAACTACTATAAACACTCTCATATTGTTTCATCTTGCTCCGCAAAATGATACAAAACATTTTAAGATTTTTAAACAAAACGTATTCAAACCCCCCTTCCCCCCCCCCCCCTCTACGTTTTCCACATCCATGATACCCGAGATCAAAAGAAGACTTAACTTTTTTTTAGGAACATGATGATTTTTCTGGTAGTGAAAAGTGATTCCGATAAATAGGTAATTTATGTATGTGAATAGTGATTCGGATGAATAGTGTTCTGATGAACAGTAAACCTTTTTTTTGAAACCTTAAAATCGAAACAACACTGATACCAATTTATTATAATTATAGCAATGCGGGTTCGTATCAAGTTGGAAATATCTCTGTATTTGAATTCTGGAATATGTTTTTGTTAATATAGATTATTTTGAGGAGTATAAAATAGATGTTTCATTAGAATAGTTGTGGTGCAAAGCTATGTTTTTCTGATGTTTATCAAAATGAATCGGTTAGTGAATACAAGGTTAATGAATACATTGTTTTCAAGATGAAGGATTCTGCTCAAGCTTCTTTGGCGCATAACATGGCAGTTGTAAGCTGCTATCCTAAAAGCTTAATGCTTGTTTTTTCAAATTTTGATCAGATAAGTTACCAGTAGTATAAAGTTGAGGACGACATCATACTGAATCTTGAAACTATCCGTATGCGATGCTACTTTCGTTTAATCCATTTGGGGGGTTCACTTATATACCGGGTTAAATAGGTTACTGGGTTGAATAAGTTAAACTGGTTTCGAGTTGACCCATTTAACCCGTTTTATCTAGAAAAGTTAGCACATTACACGTCTTAAACAAGTTAAACGGGTTTGTGAGTCAACCTATTTATCCCTTTTAATCAGTATTATAAAATATATACAGTATAAATTTTAATTTAAAAAAAAAACTTAAACGTGTTTGCAGGTCGACCCGCTCATATTATTCTCAACCCGAATAATTGAGTTACATGTGTCGACCCGAACACGACTCGCAATCTATTTAGAATCAGCCTAAACCTGTTAATTGTCGTGCCGGTTTTACATCGAGTTTTGTGTCGGATTGGAAATTGCCACCGCTACTTGATATATTATTCTATATACCGAATGTACCGGATTTTGTTATTGACAAAACTACCTGTACCAAGTTTCAAGGATAGTATTGTCATATTCAAAAATAAGTGGCCAATATATAATATAAATACCCCATTAAAAAGCAAAAACTTTTTTTTCCAATATTTCAAATTAAATTCGTTAAAGAAAACTCAACCACAATGAGCAACAGTTCGCTGACGTCATCACCGGCAAGGTCATCAATATCAACAACAGCAATAATGGGAGCAAACATGATATCATCATCACTAGTTGATGATGTCCACTTTGCAACTGATCTTATTCAAGATCGTAAAGATGAGGCTCTCAGAGGTCTCTTTTTTATTCAAATCTTTAACTTTCATCAATTTTTAATATGAAATCATGTACCCATGTGGTTTTTTTGTAATTTGCTTATTGGGTTTCTTTGTTTGTTAAAGTTTGACTTTTGAAGTCAAATATGCTGGTTAAAGGTTGCATTTTGGTAGCTTTTTTGCGTAGTTTTTATCAGTTTGAAGTCAAATATGCTGGTTAAATTATAATTTGGTTGATGGGTTTTTTGTGTTTAGTCATGTTGTTAAAGTTTGAATTTTTAAGTCAAACATGTTAATGTTGATTAGAGAGATTCTTCAAATGGGTTAATTTGGTAATTGTAGTGTAAAAAAGTGGTTTCTAGATACAGAGGAGGTGTTTGGGAATTGGGGCGGCTTGTTTGAGTGGTTTTTGGGAGTGTGAATGGTTTTAGGGTGTTTTGGTAGAACTTCTTAAGGGTAGATAAGTACTAAAAAAGTCATTAAGAAAGATAAGCACTGTATCATAAGTAATCCTAGACACCTCCATAGTCACCATATAGAAGAAGAAAGAAAACTTTAATTAATGAGATAGCTCGTTCTTGCAAGTTTGAATAGTAGGTTGAGGCATAGATAGAGGAGTGTTTTGGGGTGTGTTTGCAAATTAGATAATGCTTTTGCGTTTATAGGAACTGGTATAAACCAGAAAACGCAGATAATCTTATTTTTTGCGTTTTGAAAACACAATAACAGAATAATGACCCTGAAACCACTATCCCAAACATTATGTATGATTGCCAAGTTGGTCCATTTAGCAAAGTATGTTGCTTTATTTTTGAAATATGCTCTTCAGCATTCATGACAAGTGTTAGTAAGCCGTATGTATTAGAGTAACAAGTACTATAAACTAATTAAATGTTGTATTGAATTTGTAATAAAAGACGAGTTATTTTGAGTTTAAAAGTACTAGGGTTGATTAAAGAGCGTTTAGGTTTGTATGTAAGCACGTGTGATGATCAAGATTTGACATGCCCATTTGTTTGGAACAAAATATTCGATCATTGAAATTTGTACTTCCACCTGCTTAATCTTTTAATGCCAAAACAAACAATTGTCAGATTTGAAATTGATAGATGTATATTTGATTTTTATGGTAAAATTAATAACTTGAAATGTATTAATGTGTATAGAGTTAAAATGGGGATTTAGGGTTAAAGTAGCTTTATACCAGATATACTTATTGTTCTTTTAGAGATAAAATCTGATCTAGTGTTGCAATGCAGCTTTGAAAGCGGATTTAATGGCTTCGCTTAATAAAGAAGTTAGAATGTTGGAGGAAGATAATTGGATGTTTGAAGGACCTCGTTCTCGTATACACCTTATATCACGACCAGGTAAAACCATCATTCTGTTAGTCCTGTTAAACGCTAATTTTTTTTCTTCCTTTTTGAGAAGAATACTCGAATTCCAAACATGGAAAACTATATGCAGAATACTAACATGTTAACCTTGTACAAAACGGATAATTTCAACCAAGGGTAAAAAACACACTCAGTAAAGTCAAGGACGAACTCACGTTGGTGTAAAAGGGTCTGATCCAGACCCTGTTACATTCCAACTAAATTGCAACTTGGCTTATATAAAATAATGTTAGAATTATAGAATGTATGTAGAGGTCACCGTAGTATTCAATTTTTTATTCAGTAAGGCCATTCATATACCGAAACTAATTTATAGGTCGCAAAAGTATCTTATTTACCAGTTCCGGCCAAATATACGCCGGATGCTGAAAATGCCCTTAAGATCTCTTGAAACAGAATAGTTTAAAAAATTAAAACATTTTGACGCACGATTGATAAAGATTGTCTATAAACATGAAGGTCATATTTCATTATCTGGCATCTTTTTGGCAGAAATTGGGTAGCCTCCACATACTGTGATACATTCTTAATAACATAATATATATTGGATTCACCACTATTAAGTGCCTTAATTTTCTGTTCCATATCTGTGTATCATTGTTTCTTTCATATGTGATATCCGTTTCACTTAATTGTTAGTAGATATGCTCCTTTCATGTATCTCTTCTCTTATATGTATAAGGTTCAGGGGGTCTTTTAAGCAAGCATGCAGAAACAATGAAGCATAGATTGGCTACCCAGAAAAGGAACCAAAATCTTTCAATCAAGTAGAAACCTATTCTTTATGATACCATATTACAACCCCATTCAACCCAACTTGCCATCTAGTTTCAAGTGCTAGCAAGACAAGAGGAGTTGACCCGTTTATGCAAGAACTTGCTGAAAGTGTTCCAAGTATTTGAAAGAGTGATTTGTGTAAGAAATAGTTGCAATTCTTGAATAATTTTATTAATATTATTCTGGTTGTTGCTAATTCGATACTAAGCAAGTAGGGGAGGTTGAAATTCTTGGTATTTTTTTGTTATTTTTGCATGTTTGAATCTTGAACTGCATAAAAAGGATAAATTAAAGAAATTCCAGAAGTTGTTGAACAGTCGGGACCTTAAGGTTAGGACAATGGTGCTATACTAATATAGATGTTTTTGCTTCTATTACACTAACTATGATAGAAACTGCAGAAGATACCACCACATAGTTTTTCTTTGATAGCAACATGTTTTGTATATATTTTTGTAGTTTTGTGATGTGTTTATTGTTACTGAAATATAACCATATAAACTGTATAGAAAACATTAACAATTATGGGGATAGATATAGAAATGTTCAAAATTTTCAACATACGGTTTGTGTTGCCACTAACAACACTGCTTACCTTAATTGCTTGTAGTTTTGTGATATGTTATGCTAATACATTAGCACATTATAATGGTACCGAGGCTTGGTGTAATAGAGGCCCCATAGACGCGTGCATGCCTCCATTGATGCGTGCATGTTAAAACGCATGCTCCTCACCCACGCGTTGGTGACAAGTTTCTAGCACAAGTCGGTATGTGGACCGACCGACTTGTGAGAGAGTTGTGTGTGTGGTTTTAGTTTTTGTGAGGTATAATAATTGTGTTTAATTGGGGTATGTTTTAGTGGTGATATTGATTGTACTAATTTTTGTGAGGTGTGTTTATATTTAAGTGGAGCGAGTCAACATGTTTAACTCATCTAACCATAACACGACCTGTTTAATAAACAAGTTAAGTGGTTTCTGGTTTGTAAAGTAGGTTCATCGACTGTTACTAACAAAATAATGTCACATAGGATTAATCATATATTTAAGCACATGATTAATCATGTCAATCAATGCTCTTAATAACGTCAATGACACGGGTGTGGTAAAATGGTGACATCATGGAACGTTTGGCGTATCTGCCATAGGTCTCAAACATGAAATTTAGATACAAGTTTATGAAACCATTCGTAAAATTTACACCTTAACTCGAGCCCAATAATGCACACGTTTTAAAAAGTAAGTAAGTTACTCCCGATACCGTCTTTCACGAGTTATGGGTCTCAATACTCTACAGTGTATGGGGGAGGTTGAGATGTAGACAGCCTTACCCGGATCTAAGGTAAAGAGGTTGGTTCCGGTTCTACCAACGGTAGAATAAAACCTCTGGCCTTATAAGGAGTGATGATCAAACCCTTAAGGTGATTGCTTATTAATCCAAGGGGTGTTTGGGATTGCTTATT
>BQNB010205558.1:0-10608 GCA_026074375.1 Tanacetum coccineum | reverse complement strand
TATGAACATATCATCAAAATTAATCCTCATCTATGAAAATCAAAATACAACTCATATTGGGGATCCATGAAACCTTGGGTTTATCCCATTCATCTTCAATACATCATCTACATATCTTCTGATGAAGTATCAAGTGATGATTCTAATGCTAGCTGAGATTTGTCTTAATTATTACTTAACATATGTACTAGTATTATGATTATGTTCTTAATCTCTGTTACTATTTCTTGTGTTTGTGTACAATATGTCTATGTCATGATTTCATGCTTGCTATATGACACTTAGCAATTTTTTTTGTCATTTATATGATTATACTTGGCCTCATTACATGATCTCTTTTCTTGAAATTAGTTATTTGACTAGATTGTATGATTCTTGATGAAATGGAGATACCATAATCACCCTTACAACCTTCTTAAGTCATTTCAACACAAAAGACTAATTTCTGGAAAAATTTAAAGTTCCAGAAAACGGCCCCCTAACAAGTTAGGCGGCCCCCTTATATATATGGGACCGCCAAACATTATGGGACCGCCAACAGCTAACACATTTCTCTTTAGTCTTTTCTCTTTTTCTGAGCCCTTGACTAACCTTTTGATAAAAAGCTGTCATTTCCCTTATTATCAAAACAATTTCTTACACCTCAACACTAGGATACCATGCCTTGCCATATATTTTCTTATATATGAACACCATATTCTTCATCACTACTCACCCAACACTTCTTAATCCTAATATGTCATCTCCTAGAAACTATGGTGAAAAGTCTCACAAATCAATCATAGATCCTTAGAGAAACACTCATTCCTTGCCTTACTCACCTCCTCTATCTCCAAACAACTCACTACCTAAATCTCCACCAAACTCTCCAATCTTTGATACCACTCCTTTGCCTACTTCTCCTAATTCATTAAACCCTACACCCTCTTACTTACCTCCACAAATCTCTACTCAAAATCATAGTATGAACCATTTGCACGAACTCCTACACCTTTCAAATCTTCTTGATATCAATATTCAACATGCAATTGAGTCAACTAATTGTTCACCTCCCTCCTCACCGTTCACTCATCCTCCTTTTCTCGACCAAATCAATTTTCATTCAGACTTTTGTCATTTTTGCCTGGGTACTCGTAAAGTATTCAATATCTTAAAAGATGACCTAAGGATGGGACGTGTAGGCCGAGAGCTGTTTGAACTTCCCTGAATCCCAACCTTTCAAAAAAAAGTAGGTGACACGCGTCAATCATCCAAATAGGCACGAATATCGAGGCTGCAGTATAAATAGGTCAAGCAATCACAGCCGCACAAGCTCTTAAATCCTCGAATTCTTGTTATCATAGGTTAGTACCCCACGCCTATATAGCAAACTAGGGAAAAATGGGTAGGGACACCTACAACTCATGGACGCTGTGTCAACCATATCTCAAGAGTATATTTTGCCATATATGCTTGCACTTGTACTTCTAACCTTGTTTTGTAGCAAACAAATTATCGTAAGGGAGCTTACATCAAGGGGGAGTCTTTTATCGTCGATTTCTTTCTCTCTACTACGACTCGATGATCAACCTTTTTGGATTCGACAAAAAGGGGGAGAAATAGAATAAAACTCATTAATAAATTGATAAACTTCTATTGTTATACAAATGATTTATGTTTTTCCAAGCATCAAAAAGGAGAGATTGTTAATACAAATAATGTTTAAAAATGTTATTTATTTTTTTCGACCTCTCAATGTTTTGATAATAACAAAATGTGAAAACATTTACCATAAAATTAAGACTTTATAACTTACAAATCAAAAAAATTATACTTTCTACGACTAATCACTGAAGGTATGATAAACAAATCATTAAACATGATTAGTGATCAAGAAAATATTTTCCTTAAACCTTACATTTCTACAAATGTGTTTTTATAAAAATATAAAAACAAAATATTTATTCATTAAAAGAAATGTTTTATTAAAAACATAAAAATTTGAAATTCAAATTTTCCCCCCAAAATAGAAGGTTCTATAACAGATACAACCTTCACCACAAAAGGACAAAAAAAGGAGCGGAGTCTAGTGGCGGCCCCCTTTTAGGCCTGGCGGCCCCCTTATATATAAGGGACCGCCGGGACCGCCACCAGCAACGGTCATTTTTTGTCCCCTATAAATACTGGGCCACCCCATCTAAAAAACAGAACCTCTTGCCACGAATTTTCTCAGATCTATTTTTTCTCTTCTTTCTTTCTTTCTAAAACATATATCTTGATCATTAACAATACCCTTGATCTTGTTTCTAAGTGATTATTCTTTCTTTCCACCCTCCCTTCTTTTTCTTCTTCTAATCAAGTGCAAGAGAAGAACAATCGTATTCTTCTACATACGAATTGTTATCAAGTGATCTCCTCTCTTCCTCCACAAATCATAAATCTCATTACATAATATTTTAGGGTTGTTATGTAAATGGATTAAGGGTTTAGATTCCAAGTTGTAAATTGTTTTATTGTAGTATTTGGATTGTGTGTCTCAACTAAGGTAAAATCATGTAGTGCTACAGACTTAGTGAAGTCTTAGATTGGTTCTAGCTAAGATTCGACTCGACATCTAGCCTTAGTGTACAAAGAAAGCAGGCGGCGTGTAAACGGTTTTCTCCGCCTAAAGGAGCTTCGTTGACAAGTGAAATCTTGGAGTGGAGTACTCAGAAGTGAGTAGGAACGAAGAGGAGCTTCGGTTGGCCGAACCACTATAAATCATGGTGTCTTGGTTTGATCGTTTCTTTCCTATATCCCTGTATAAATTATTGCTCCATATATTCATTACATTAGATAGTTTATTATTGTGATTACAATGTTATTGATTTGACTATAACTCGAATCAAACCATTTCATAAGCAAAGAATTTTAAACCAGCCAATTAACCTGTAAACTATTCAACCTCCCCCCCTTCTAGTTTCCACATAAGCAATCCCAAACAGCCTGTTAAAAGTAATTGTCACTTATTGCTTGAAACCGCAGTGTTGTAGGTTTCGTGTTGCATGTGAAAAGCTTAAGAAGGTGTTGAGTGCAAATCCACGGGCACCTATGATGTTGGCTTATTTCAAGGAGTCCAAGAAAGTTAATGAGATCTATGCTAAATGTGAATACAAAAGTAGTACTTCATCTTACACAAAACAGAAAAAAATGGCATACACTCGTGATGAACATAATAATTAACATTTATTGTATATTTATTTAGAAAGTTAGCTGTTATAAAACTGTGCCTTGCAATGATTTACCGTCTGCACGCTCCTGCGCTCATGAACAAGGGTTGCAGCTTTTGTACTTGATGCTAGATGAATGAAGTAGTAGCACTCAACGTGTCTATCAAGACTAAAATGGTGCCATGTGATAGGGTTAAAAAGAGTCAAAAATTGTATTAAATCTTATCCCATATACAAATCTGTCAATTCAATTTTGAAAATTGTAGGAGCTTGCAGCGTGGCCACTTGATTCTAATTTGTGTGTATGGTGATGATTTCAATAAGGCCAAGCTGAAGGAGATGGGACATGTAATAGAAAAAGAGATATTGCCAATATGCTAAATATTTGATTGGCTCGACACATAAAACTCTGGAAATATGTCGCTTGCTGATCTTATGTATATCCGTCGTAGATAGAAAAGGTTAAAATACACTGTTATGTACTTATGTAATGCAAGATCAATGTAAAAATGCAGATAAAGTAAATTAAAAGATGGAGCTTTTGATGGTTAATGATGGATACTTTGCTTTCTAGCACCTTGCTTAGTTATCATTATTAAAGCTTTATGCATCCTGAGGTTAATTGTATGTCATATGTTTAAGGCTTAATAGTTTTTCCTTCTTATTGCTTCTTTATGGAATACCATGCACAAATTGGAAACACTGTAGCTATGTATAAAGTTCCAGGTATATGTTATGTATACAAATTTATCATTCATAGGGTAATGTATATTCTTTTGATGTCTTCTTTTGCCTATGCATATAAGATAACATACTATGTTTCCTAAGTTATCATACTTTATCCAAACACAATCAACATTTCACAAAAACATTACACACGCAAGAATTAGACACAACTCGCGTGTATCGCACGTGTCTGAATGCCTCGTAAACAATTATTCCATAGTTTCTCGGGTGTTGTTTTTAGGTATAGTCGGCATAAAATAAATAGTAAAACTTGATACATAAATAACACCTACACAACGACACAATCAATTTCTATTGTTTGTTTCTCTTTATCTCTCCCAGTTAGTTTCTCTAATTGTTCTTTCATATCTTTCACAATCTCATCGTCTTCAATAAGATCTTCAACATCATCCCAATTAATTTGCGTTCTCGACTTTCTCACTCAATCTTGGGTGCAAATCAAAGCTTCCACAATCGGCGTTGACAAGCGAGTTCTATAGGGGTATAATACACGTCCACCCGTACAAAACGCTGCTTCGGATGCTTTGATAATGATGATAGTTGTTTATGTTTCAATGGATTAAAGATTAGGGTTTCTGGTGTTTAGCTTGATTTTTCTAAAAGTAGGCTAGTAGGGTTTTTTATAGTACGTGTGATTTGATTATGGAAATTAAAAAATTTACATGTTTTTAGAATTATTGGGTCTTTGGCTTCGGAACTGAGAACTGGTGGAGCCGAACCGAACCAAACGGAGAACAAAAAAATCTAAAACTCAAAAAATGGAACCAGAACCTACAATACCGGTCCAGTTAGGTTCTTCTTGGTTCCGGTCCAGTTCTCGGTTCCAGTCCGGTTCTTCGGTTCTTTTGCTCATCCCTAAATCAATCCAAACATCTCCAATCACATAACTCCATTCACACAACTTTAAGGTTAACACGACTACAACGACACATGCCTTATCCTCCCTAAACCATTGACCACCATTACCGTTGCCCAAGCAACCTTTTCAGAACAAAAATGCTTGCTAATCATAATATGCATTCAAAATGTTATGGTTGATATGGTTGCAAAGAAGAATGCTAAGAGGAATAAGGAAACCGATTTTCTGATATCCCTCAGAAAAGCTCGGCTAGGTTAATATATCATAATCACCACAATAACCAAAGTACACAAGACACCCTCATACAATATAAAAGGCCATAGTGGTCCCTGACTCATACAATACGAAAATATAAAATAAAAGACACCAAATATTGAAGTAAGTCCTGCGATTCGTATCAATACTCCCCCCTTAACCTACTTCTTGACCACAAGAAGTAAGCTCGGAGAAATCTAAGAATTCCCAAGTGGCATCTTGTGTCGTCTGCCCTTTCCACTGCACCAACACCTTCATGGCTGCCCGGTTCCTCCTTTTAACTAGCTTCTGATCCAAAACTGCACTCGGCTGAAGAGAGAATCGAGCTTCCTTCGGAATTGGAACGATCTTGGAACACACAGAGTTTGGGGCCGATAGTGCAACGAATAATAATGTTTTGATAACTTTATTTTAAAGTTAAATATTATGCTCATAAATCTAACTTATATGATAACGAATAATAGTGTTTTTGTAATATCTAAGATTTTTTTATAAAATAATAATAATTTTTTTATACTTATATTATTATAATGCTTGTGGGTACGCTAGTTTTTACATAATTTTTTCATTATGAATTGATTGATAGTTTGTTTAAAATTTTGTTGCATTAATGATTTAACTTTATTTAGCTGGCATGTTGTTTAAGGTGATCATTAACTTTAACAATTAACGAGGCGTTCATACCCGTGCGTTGCATCGGGCTTGTTTTTTAGGAAAAATCAAACTTTTACTTATGCGAAATATCGTATAACTTCATACCCGTGCGCTGCTCATAGGGTGTACGTAAGTGTTTAGGGCGTAATGTTTGTGTTCGGGTTTTGCACAATGCGGTTTGTTTCAAAAAACGTGATCCGTAATATGTAGGTGAATAGGTATAAAATAATGAGGTGAGATCTATAAAGATCATATGTCTTTCAAAGATCAAATGGTGAGATCTCCACCATTCATTCCACTTTCATCCAACGTTTCGTTAAATTTTGACCGGCAGCTCTGATACCCCGAAGCTAACTACTAATTTATATTTATTTTACTACTACTCTTCGCCCACTTCTTTGTATAAATCCCGTTTAATGTTTTTAGCCTTTGAATCCCTTTCCATTCAGGCAACTTTTTTATTCTACATCAATATAGTATATATGATTAAAGTATACATGTGACTAATGTATGATTTAATGACACTAATATGTACATTTCAAAAACGCATATACAATAGCAACCCACTATCTTTTTTTTAATTAGCAAATGATTATATAAAACTAGCAAGATGATTAGGAGAATACGAAGGGTTTTCAAACCAATCAATTCCAATTAGAGACCTAACCGACCCTCTAAACTTTAACCAAAAGCATATTAAAGATCAATTCGTTATATAACAATGGGCCAAAGGTCACTTCCGACCTTCAAAGCTTCATCTAAACATAATTTACAATGAGAGTTTGTTTTAATATAAAAAAAGAAGATTTGAATAATAATAATGAAAAACTTTTTAACATGTATCAAATAATGGCTAACAAAAGAGCAAAACAAATATGATTCTCCAAATTCAGTAGAAAACGTAAAATATGTTCTTGTGATGAAAAACTAACAATTGGAGTTTGGGTTTTATTGGCTACTGTTGGCACAATGAGCCTAACTGGACAATTTTTAACTCCTTATGACCTGGTATATCCTTTCCAGGACTACCAAAAGAAGAAGAAACTCAATTTTTCCACTTCTTTTGTCGAATACAAAAAATCAATGAAAGATAATTCTGAACGTGATGATACACAACTCATGATTCTATAAAATCATACAGGGTAAACTCCAATGAGATCAATAATCAAACTGACGAAACTCAATACATTCTGGCCCTCATCCATTTGTAGTAGCTCGCATCTCAGTAAAAAGCAAATCAAATCAGCATAACTAAAACATTAAGGAGTGTTTGGATAAGCTTCTAAAGTTTAAGCCTAATGTTTTAAATGTCTAGTAAAGAGTGATTCTGAGATTTGGAGAAGAAAATAAGTAGCAGCCTTAAGAAACCCGATTATATAAATAAATGTAAAACTACTAAGGGTCAAGTAAAGTAAGCTAGGAACTGCTCTCAAACACACACAAAAGATTTATCAGTTATTACCGATGTTACCACCAAGTTTGTATTTTATCAGCACTTTGTCTAAACCATGATACATTTTCTATGAAAATAGCTTTGGGTTGTGAGTGCAATCACTTAGAAATATACAATGAAAAATTCAAGTTTCTAATGCAGATAGTGCAACCATGAGCACCCAAATTTTCATTTGCATCAACATATAATTTATACAAAACAAAAAAGCATTACTACTTTAAAAAAATGTATGAGCGTATGTGTCATTAGTTAACAGGTTTATAGTTTCCTAAGTCATTCTTTCATTCATTATTTAGTTTGCTTGAAAGTCTAAGAACCATATTCTGTCTCCCCTTAAAAATGTACACCTTCTAATGAATTTAAGCAATTTTTATATTTCTATAAAACATACTTTAAATCATCTGATATAATATCCTTCCATGTGACAGACATAATCAGCAGAGTTTATTCAATGTTCTTAGTTCAAGGTTCAATGTTCTCTGTTGTACTTTTTTGTGGCATAAACGACTCATCTTCAGTTATACCCTATGTTTCCATGGAGTACAAATTATATAATGAACTTACAGCTCCATGATGAATTCTTACAACTCCATGATGAGTAATTTCATATATTTAGTTTCAATATATACGTGTTGGTAACTAATACAAATTATATAATGAACTTACAGCTCCATGATGAATTCTTGATTGCAAGGTCTTACTTCTTGGGATGTATGCATCAGTCGCTTATTCTTTTGCACAGGTATGCAGCTCTTCTTATATACTAGTAATTTGTAATGGGATATATGTAAGTTACTCGCATGAGGGCATGAACATGGGCCTACCCAACCTGGCAGGCTGGCTCACTTTGACCCGTAACAAAAGGACCCATCTTTAATCTGTATAAAGTGGCCATAAAACTCGTTACTTCCTATCTCATTTATAATGATCTTGGGCCTGTAACTCCAAGATCTTTAATAGCTTTGTAACTACCAGAACTGTTCATAGTTCTTTAATAGCTTTGTACCTGCCAAAACTATACATATCCTATTGGTATTACAACAGGCGCAATTAAGCATCCATTAGGCCATTTATTCATAGGCGGAATTAAACATCAATCATGCCATTCATTCAGTAGTTTTGTACACTTTCTGAAGCTTGGGTTAACATTTAAGCATCGAGCAAGCCATTTACTCACTTGGAATTGTACAATATTTAAAGCTTGTGTTACACATCTTGAAGCCTCTATAATAAATTTTGTATTGAATCTTTAAGTGTATAAGATATCATGTTTTAGACATAATGCATGTTTAATAACACACTAGACGAATACCCGCGCAAAGCGACGGTGTATAACGACAAATAATTATACTTGCGAAATCGTTATTATGGTTCGGCCCTTGTTGCAAAACGTGTGTTTTTTGAAATACAAAGCGTGTGTTTTTTAAGATTAATATATATGTGTTTTTTAATAGTTTCCAAGTTTAGAATTAATAAGTTTAAGGTATATTAAGGGGTGGGTACTTAGGAGTAATTTGAGTAAACCACATTAATTTAAGTTTCATTTACACTTTTTATAAGTAGTAGAGATAATGACACTTGAAAAAAATATGTATTGTTGTTATATGTAATATGTAAAATCTCGTCTATTTATTTTCATCTCACAGTAACCCGTAAAGTTGTGCCTTCATTTTGATATTTACTCTCTTGATAATAAATTTAGCCGCATATAATTTTTAAACTCGTGTACACGCGGGTTAAATTTATAAAAATGAATAAAATAAGTCGTTTATAGATGCATATAGTTTTAAAAATACTTTTCTAGATATCTTTAGTTTATTTCATTAAGAAAAATAACATGAATCGTTCGTATATGTATAATCTCATGTATTCACGTAGTTGATAGACTTATTGATTTTTAAATACAATGTTTTGAGTATAACCACGTGGAAGCATCGTGTATTTTAGTCAAGAATTATAGTAACTATGTATTAAAGAGGAGTATTCTTGGGGACAGTGCTGCATATTTTACTATTAAAAAGAAGTTTCACCACTTGGTAAAAAAAATTCAAAACGCATTTTCAAGTATGTTAAAAGTTACAAAATTGACCTTGAACTTTTATCTATTTACGACTTTTTTATATAACAAACTTTATTTATCAAATATGAAACGCATATCTATCGATTCATTCAGAAAAAAATGTCACTGAAAAGTTCGTCGAGTTGCGAACAAAACAAGCCAAATATTGCAATGCTCCAGAGATGCGTACGATTTGATAAAAAATGTTACTCCCTCCGTCCCATATTAAGTGTCCAGTTTGACTTTTTAGAGTCTTTTCTCATCAACTTTGACCGTAAATATTTTTGTTTGTGTTATATAATACTAAATGAAAATTATACTAATGGAAAATGCATTCAAAACTCTATCCATTTATATATTTTGGATCAAGTATCATATAACATAAAAAGAAACAATTAAGGTCAAAGTTAAAGAAAAAAGACTTTAAAAAGTCAAACATGACACTTAATGTGGGACGGAGGTAGTAAAGTTTAATATTTTTGAAATATTCACAGAAATAGTCTTTGAGGTTCCCGATTCGTTGTAAGGTGAGTCCCAACGATTAACAAATAGTACTTGGCATTATCAGTTCGTTGTAAAAATAATTCCGCACGCTTGGTAACGACGCGCGATTTTCGAAGCTCGTTAATTATACGATGCAGAATTTTCATAATCTTTAAAAGGAGAATAATTAAATAAGTAAAGTGATGGGTGACTGGGCGCGTGAGATATGAATGATTAAATTGGAACCCATTTTTCATGCCTTTAAAGCGACGCATGGTGCCACGTTACTCTGCCTGCACCTGAAAGTAGCTTTCTATAATATCTGTTTTTAGTCCCTATACTATGTACTTACCATCTCTTTTGGTTACGTAACTTTTTGTTAGCCTTTTGTGCTTCATTGCTCCAACTATAAGTGTGAACGTGTCATGAATTGTTTATTTTAAAAAAGAAAAAATAAATGTGTAATAATCTATACTTCTTTATTACACAAACAAACATACTTGTTCGCGCGTTGCTGCGGGACAGTGTTTTTTTTTAAATTTATGCATGGCATATAAAAAGGTGTCAATTTTTTTTGTTTTTTTTTACGTTAATTTTTTGAGGCTCATAAGTGTATATTCTTTTTTTTTATGAAAAATTGAATTCGGTTTATTGTTTTTGTGGATTTTTTGTTTGGGCTTTATTTGTGTTTGGCTTGTTGGGGTTAGTTATTTTGGGTTTGAAGAAAATACATAGTTGTGCAACTATTTTGGGCTGAAAATTTAATGGGCTGGGCTGAATAAAATGGAATGAAACAGACGCAGTAATACACCCTCATTTTATTCCATTCATAGTATATGTATATAATAATCTTTATTTTTTTGTTACATGGATGGTTTTTATTTTTTCGAATAAGAAATATCAATAAAGA
>BQNB010205557.1:0-10608 GCA_026074375.1 Tanacetum coccineum | reverse complement strand
TTTTGCAGAATATTGTAAAAAGATGGATAGTTTGGTGGCCATTTTGTAGCAAGCCCTATTTATAGCAAATAAGACTAACTTCTATAAACAACAAGGTTAACATGCAAATCAATTTGAGTGAATTAACACAAAATTATTGATAAAGCCTATGTCATTTTGACAAAGTTAACATTATGCTAAAATAACAACTAATAGGTATATTACATAATACTTCTACGATTAGTAAGTCATAAGACTATACCACTAAAGTTCACATCATGAGAAGTAATCCGTAGTTCTTTGTTATATCAAGCTTGTTTTGAGGAAAGATAGAAATTATCTCCCCTAAAATTAAGACTAGTCATAACTATAAATGTGGTATATCCTTTATCATAACACGGGGTCGATTCTTGGACTTGGCTAGTTTCTAGAGAGAGAAACACATGAGAGAGATTTTCTAGTGAGAGAAAATGTGTTTTATAAGAAAAGAACAAATGACTAGCTTGCCTCTTCCAAAGTTGGAAGAGGCTTATATAGTTCTTACAATATACCGGGTATTAGTACCCGGCTTAATACCGAAAGTCATACTATTCACTATTAAACTACGAGCTATAATAACCAGTAAAATACACGGGGTGACCGAGTCTTTTTCTAATATCTAACAATCTCCCCCTAAGGGAGGTCACCCCTGAAAATACTAAACTTACTCACTTCAGTCTTTAGCTCGTAGACATTTGATATCTTGTACATTTAGGGTAGTGATCTTTTGATTCATCTTTGACTTGTCTTTGATTGTGATCTTGAGCTTTCTTGAGATCATCTCCCAAACATAATCTTACATCATCTTGTAATGGATCGCCATCTTGTGCACTTGTGAAGAAATACACGATATCAGAGTTTGCGAAAGCTTTGACACCTTTATGAGGTCTTTCATAACTTCATAACAAGTGTAGGTCGTGTCTGAGCATTCGGTTATTCACTTGATATCTCAGGAACTGGGAAATTCCATCTCCATCTCCATCTTTAAGTTATCCTGTAATGAAACAGTTAGCAATAAAGAGAAAATTGATTTGAAAAATCAGTCTAAGTGTTTCTTATGAAAATATTTTGTAACACTTCGAGAGTTTTGATTGTTTGTCAAATGATCAATAACCGTCAATTCTTATACTGGAACAAGTTTGATTCACACAGAATCGCACCATCGTTTCTTTCCAGTTGACACAAGTTTGATTCTTGTAGAATCGCACAAGTCACCTACCAAGAGCTTGTTTGATGTTGGCTCTAGCAGGATTTCCATCTTCATTGTGAAGAACCTTCGTTTCACTCGGATGTTCTGGCAATATCACAAGGATAATGCGTAGGACTCTTAGGATAGACTTGTTTCCACAGTGTGTGGAAGACAAGAGAATTGGATATGTGTCCTAACGAGATTAATTGACGATCTCTTGGCTCTAGACTCAATAGTGCGTTTTGGTTCTAGTAATCGGAGGCTGGAGCTGACTGCCACCTGTTCAATATCAACTAACTCGGAGTGAGAAAGTCAATAGATAACGTGTTTAGTCTCCGTGAGAAATGAAACAGAAATCTTTTGAAAGATTCTGAGTGGCTAGGGAGGGTTGTGCATTGCATCACTGGGTCCATGATGTCGATCTTCAATGTCAGCAATCATCTTAGTGATTCTGGCAGCATATGTATTGACCCGGTTTCTGCCTAAGTGTATGGAGGGCTTCTTTCTTTACACCCTTTATCCTTACAATTCTTTTTAATTCTTCAACCCCTTCAGTGCTTACCGAGACTTCATGACTAGAACCTTGTTGGGTTTATTCCAGTACTAGCTCCATCTCAGTCGGCACTTTTCCCTTATTCTCGCTTTTACTCCTTTTACATGTCATACCTAAGGACTTCTACACTAACTAGTGGATTGTCCCTGGGTAGATCCCTCCGGTTATGGCTGGATCATTGGGAATAGTACCTAACCTTACCAACCTTATAACTCCAATAAAGTAAAATGCATGGTCGGTCTTTTGGTACAGTTCTCCTTTCCATAAAACCAATTGAAAATTCAATTAAGGTACTTATGATATAAATATCAAAGCGTTTAGTACCTCGATCGTTTTTTTGATTAACTATCAAGCGTTTAGTACTCGATCAGTTTTTTGATTTTTTCAGAAACGCTCAGCCTCAAAAGAGGCTTCGAATTCGAAATTGTTTAGCACGTTTGGGCGGAGTATATGATCCCTAATAGATCACTATTATTATATACACATATTTTAATCACATTTCTTTCTCTCCTTACAAAAATTTTAAACCCTTAGGACATTTTTGAATAAAGTTGATTTAAATATGTTATAAAATTTGGAGAAAAGTGTGGCCATAATATCGCAAGTCGTGTATGAAACGTAAATATAACTGCTCCCCTCAATCGTTGAGGGATAATAAATTTATTCCTACACTTAATCATCAAAAAGATATAACTCTTACTAATGTACAAGATATATTATTACACAATTAAAAGAAAAAATTGACCTTTTATTGTAACGAAATGTCGTCACGTAGTTCTGTTGATCAGTCCTGTAGATCAATAACTCTTTTTCTTACCTCCAACAAGCTTTCCAGACTTCGAAAGAACCTCCTGATCTGTAGTCTTTCTTGATTGTTGATGATGAATTCTTTGCTCCTTCTCTTGATCATCCTCTGACCATTTCCTTCGTCTCCATGCCCTGTAATTGTACCGAACAGATGAAAGTCTTTAACACGTGATATCCATCCCCCCCCGCCCTCCCCCCCCTGCTTTTCCATGACTCTTGTCAACGTCCCATCACTAAACTTGTGTAAACTCATTCAGCTCATACATTCTCTGATAATTCTGTCTCTGTAGATAACGGCTCTTGGCTTAGGGACAATCGTATAGTCTTCTTTGAAGAAATAGTCAGCTGCATCCCAATTAGGACGTTCAAGGTTGAGCTTTGTTTGATAGCTCTCAATTCCGAGCAGCAAGTCTCCTACACGATTCCTGATGACCAGGTTTCTGATCCACATGTTGACTGCTGTGTGTAGATGGATCTTGTCCGATTTAGACAGATGGTTGAGTTTGTCTTAGAATAATGAGTCAGATACAAACCATCCAAAATCATTTGGATGAAGGTTTTTAAAATCCTTTCCGAGATCTTGTACTCTTTGTAGTCAGCTCGGCGAAGAATTATCTCTCTCAAGTAGTTGTATCCGTATTTTTCGAAAGTCTTGATACGTGAACCACTGATAATTCGCATCTGGGGAATCATGACTGCTTCAAGGCTTTCACGGCACTAAGGACTCACAGTGTTTGATCTGATGTAAAATTGCTTTCTACTGAACCACCAGTGTGTGATACCATAAGCTGCACTGATGTCATAATCGCGTTCACTTTCAACCCACAAAGACGGAACTAATTCTTCTAGTCCAAAGTCTAGGTAACGAGCGGCTTTGAGCTTGGATATGGATAAGGCAATTTTTTTTCGCTCTTTGTCACCTGTCAGAAAGGTATTCCCCGAATCCTTAATTAAGAAATTGTGTGAATAGTTACCTGAACCTGGTGTACCTCCTAAGGCAGCGGTTCATATATATTTACCAGAATCGGATGACCCTCAGGATTAACCAAATCAACCTTATTCGTCAGCAGCTTATGGCATTCATCCATCTGAAATTGAAGAAAGACGCTGTTCTTGTGAAAGGCTTTAACAAGGTTGAAAGCTGGACCTTCCAAATCAGCTTTGCAGAGCTTCTTCTTTCCTGTTCGTCTGCAGAACCATTTGATGAATGAACCTATATCATACGTCTTCCTTTGAAGCTTGTTCTCCGCGGGAACTTGATACGATGTGGCGTATGCATTTGCCCAGTTGTTCTCTGGTTCAGGGAAATCATTCGGGGGAATGGTCCATTCTGGTTCAGGTGTAGCTGGTCTTTCATCTTCTGCTCGGTTTAAACCATGTAGCAGCCTTTACCTTGGGAATATGAGCGTTATCAGTGTCCTCCAGATCTGAGACATGCCCTTCATCTTGTTTTGAAACGTCATCAGAGGAATGTTCAGAGGAATGTTCAGAATGACCAGATTCGGGTTCAGAGCTGTGCATCGAAGAGTCAATAACAGCATCTCTTGTGTCAGTGATTTGCCAGCCAGTTGAGGTAAGAGTTGGATGTTGTTTGGACGCAGATGCATCAGAATCCTGTGGTTTCTTCAAACTTTGCTCATCATCTTTAGGAGGAGGTTGAGCTGACCCAGAAGCACCTGAATCGTGTCTCACCATGTTTAATGACTACCTGCTTTTGATCCAGCTGAAGGGCCTTCATCATCATCATCGTCTTCATCATCATCACTGTCATGCTTTCTTTTGTGGTTTTTAACCCTGTCTTTAACCTCCTTATCCATGGCATCTTCATCTGCTATTAATGCTTCCATAAGAGCATGGTATAGATGGTAGTTGGCAGGATTTCTGTTTGCAGTCTTGTTCTTATTCATGTGTTTGAAGAGAGCACTCTTTAGATCAAATTCTTCAAGAGCAACTTTATCAGTTGACCTGATGGAGTAAGTTGACTTTTGTTTCTCCTCACCTTGTTCCTTTTTTATTCTGATAATCTCTTTCGGACTCTTTTCAGATTCTTGATTCTTGATAGACTCTGGGCCAGGTAGCACAGAGTATTTCTCGATTAAATCTGCAGTGTGTCGTTCAAGAATCCTCAGGAGAGCATCATCAAGTTTTGTTCCTAGATATTTATCAACAACCGTAGGAACTTGGGATTTAATTGAAGCCAAAACATCAGCAGAGTGATCAGTCTTCTTTACTTCAGACATCTCTTGCTCCAATCTTGCCACTCTTAGCTGAAGGGCGATGAATGGAGTGATCTCTGGGAGAGATGTGGTGATTGTTGTAGCTTCCGTGTTGATTGGTGGAGGTGTGACCAGTGAAGAAGGTTTAGGAGATGAGATCTCAACGATAGGAGCTGTTAGTGGAGGAGTTGACGTATCGGTTTTAGTCTCATCTGCAACATTAGTTTTCTCCTGATCATCTTCAGTTGGTTTGTCATTAAGAAATAGATCCCCATAAGTATCAGTGTCTTCCAGATTCTTTATGGACGACATAGACCCAGAGTGACTTTCCGGATTTTCTTCAATGACATGTTCGTCAGGTCTGAGTTTCAGGTTTTCATGAACCTTGGGGTAAGATGTAGCGTAGAAGTCTTCTTCCATGTGCTCAGGGTTTGGTCCAGGAAGAGACACATGTTCTTTTCCAGAGTCTGATCTAGTCTGGTCTTCTTGCATGGGCTCAGGGTCTGGTCCAGCCAGAGCCTCATATGCTTTTTCAGGGTCTGATCCAGCTTGGTCTTCTGTCTGAACTGGAATCACAACTCCTGAAGTCACTGTGGAAGACGTGACTTCACCTTGTTCTTTTTCAACTTTAGGAGCAGAGGCATTTGTTCCACTTTCTGTGCGCTCTGAATCAGTTGTTAAAGAAGATTCCTGAACCACTTTCTCTGATGTATCATCTTCAGGTTGAGAAGAGGGTCCAGTTGTCGAATCGTGAGGTGCTTGATCACGCTTTACAAGGATAAACTGATCTGTGGTACTTTTCTTCTTCGACAGATCAACCAAGAAATGAGCAGCTTGTTCTTCGGAATTACCTTGGCTTAACGCCTTGCCCACTACTTCAGGTAGTTTGGGAATTGTTTCAGAAACTGGATCCCTGATTGCTACTCCTCCGACGGGTGGTTGACCTTGAGGCAAAAAGGAAGGATCCAAGCTAAGCTTAATTGCCTTTTCCAAGTCAGCATCAGTACCTTCACCTTCTCTATTTCTTGAAGCTCTATCATACGCCATCATCTGGCCAGTACAGATCGGGATCATCATCTTCTCCTTGATGTTCTTGTTGTTTGGTGACTCTTCACCGTCGTTTCGTCAACAAGTTTGGAAAGAAGGCTTTCCTTATCGAATTTCTGTGGAGCTTACGCTGAAAGGTTTCTATGTCCGGAGCAAGGAGCTGAGCTTGGATGGTTTTGACTGGAGTAGTGGTTGTGGGCTTTTTGGTGGAGCACACTTTGTTGCAGGTTTCTCCGCTTAGCACATTCTTGTGGGTTTTGTCTTTGTATTCCCTCAGCAACCATTTCCAGATACTTAGGATAATACGAAGATTGGTGAATGGCTTCAGTAATCAAGGGATCGGGAATTGCCATTCCAAACACTTCAACTGTCTTCACTTTTGGGACAAACTTGAGATTTCCTAATAGAAAATCAGCTCCATTATGATGAACAGCAGAATCAGGACGTCGATGGATATTGTTCTTGCTCGCCAAGTAGTAGACTATCACCTTGGAAAACCATCCATAAAGAATGAGGAGAGGAGTTACTTTCTTCTTTGGGTCCTTCAGACTGGCTTTGTGACTCGCCTTGTGTGAGAAAAATGTCTGGATCCCTTGAGTAAACTCTTCCCATAACAGCTCTGCATGATCAACATTTATTTGAGTCACGATTCCCTCACACATTTGTCAGAACTGGGTGTCCTGGGTTTGGCACTACTTGCAGAAGTCTTTCCTGTCAAGCACTGGTTGAATTAAGGTTAGAAATTGCTCGCCATGGTTGATACACATAATTCTCGCCGTAGATTGGAGACAATTTCTACAGGTTCAGATACCTCAGCTGAATTAACAAAATCAATCACCGTGTAACCAGACGAGGTAACTCAACGGGTGAGTTGGGTCAACAGGAGTAATTGGCTAATGCCTTTCTAAGAAGATCACACTTAGATCGAACCTATGTTTCATAACAACATGACAAACTATAAACCACCGTCTTCTCGTCAATATTTCATCGTTCAGAACTGTTTGCACGTAGATTACATGATACTTGCTGAGCAGTGAATGCTCGGAAGAATTGGTAATTAACTCAAGATGTCCACTGATATCGCTGATAGGATGGGTTGATATCTGAAAGATGGGGTTCTTCTGTATCTTTTGAGCATCGAAAAGAAGATTGCTTTTCCCGATTTGTAACCATTGAGAGCGAGGTACAATCTGCTCATCTGTTCTTGCTGGTGCTTGAGTGGGAACATTTTGCTCTGCCATCGAATTCTGCATAAGAGTAAGTAACAAAGGAAACAAGCATGGCAGAGAAACGATGTTAGAGAGAACGTTAGCTTTGATTAAAGTCATGTCATTCCACGATTGATTAAAACAGAGGTAACTCTGGTTTGATGAAAATCTACATATGAGGACACAAGATGCAGAATTATCCAACAGGATCAATTACTTGTTAACTAAGCCCGGATGGGAGTTAGAAAAAGCAACTGGGTCATTCGAAGGGGCCTTGATAGATTATTGGGCTTAATGGGCCAAAATTATGAAACTTAGCCCAAACCGCCGCCAGGCAGAATGCCAACCCGCCGTTAGGAGAATCGAGCAAACCGCCGCGAGGAAGGCACTAAACCGCCGTGAATATTAGAATAATATTAACCAACCCGCCGCTGAAAATAAAAAATTCGAAAAGAGCGGGTTGAATATTTTAAAAATATTCGACCAAACCGCCGAGAGACGGCGGTTTACCTGTTGGAATAAAATAATGTAGAATTACGGCAACCCGCTGTGAATCAACCCGCCATTAGGCAACTCGCTGAGTAGATATATAACATGAACCAGCGGGTTGAATAATTTATTAAAAAATAATAACCGCCGTTGTGCGGCGGATTCCCTGAAAACATTAAAATAATAATAAAATAACCAACCCGCCACCTAGAATCATAAGCAACTCGCCATGAGGACTGATTACTTAAAATTCAAACCACGCACATCCTTTGGCAAAACTAAGCACATCCTAAGGCATTCCTAGGCTTTCCTACGCATCAGATACACATTCTTAAGACTACATTGGCATTTTGATCTAAAACGACCCTAGAATCATTCTTAAGACACACAGATGTTTGCCAACTGATTAAACACATATATCATAGTGATCACATCCCTATTCCGCATCTTTCCCACAAAACAATTTCAATTTCCAAACAACATTTAAACATTTCGAAACCCTAGTCACTAAATCTAATTTTTTTTTCTTTTTAATGTGTTTTAAATCGATTCCATTGATACACACATAGAATAAATGATATAGATTAAGGTTTGATGAATACCTTTGCAAGAAACACTGGAAATCAAAGATTTGAAACTGGTTCTTGGCGGCGAGTTGCGTATGAGTGTGTGTGTGTGTGTTTTTCGTTGACTGGTTTTGATAAGTTTGACCAAAACCAACTCGCCGCCCCCTTTTTATATCCTAAGTTAAGAGATTGGCAGATTCAGTCCCTTAGGTTTCTATCTTCTTTTATTATTATTTTTTGTTTGTTTCAAGTGTTTCTAAGGTTCTTCTAAGTTTAGGCAATTGGCAGATTTAGTCCCTATTGGTTAATAAGGCTAGGAAACAAAAAGCAAATTGCATTTAAATCCCTAAACATTATAACTATAGACAACTTTGGTCCTTTGAGTTAAAATTAATTAACTCCCCTTCAAATATTAACCCATTAGAATACAACAACCATCTTATAATTACACTTTCATAGCATACAACACTCCTAAACAACCATGGAAGATCCTCCCAATTACTTCTTTTAGAACCTTGTGTGATGAAGCAAATTTTCAAATTCACTCTCCCCCTCAAACAACGACCCGTTTTCTATTGAAAGAGCTGTAGTCGTTGATTGAGATGAAAATTTCAGTTGAACAGCTCTACCACCACCATTTTTAACTATAATCCCATAATGCATGGATATAAAGTAATCCATGCCCAGACATCAAACCGGGTTGCAATCTGAAGTAATTGCAAGCCTTTTAGTAATTCCAAATGACTTAAAATATTTACAAAGTTTTTTTTATGTACAAAGGATACACGAAGGCATTTCGTTTACTCATCCTCTCCTTCTTGAAGGATTTTGAGAGTTTCAGGGGTTAAACTCTTCATGCCTAGGCGTGGAAGAAGAAATTCGAACTGTTCTCTTGGTAATGCTTTTGTGAGAATGTCTGCAAGTTGATAGTTCGTTTCCACAAAGTAGAGTTCAACCACTCTATTTTCCACTTGCTCTCGGATGAAATGGTGACGTATGTCGATGTGTTTTGATCGAGAGTGAAACCAAAAAAAAAAAAAAGAAAAAAAACAACACTAAAAAAAAAAAAAAACCAGGAAAATCAAAATGATTGAAACTGGTTCTTGGCGGCGAGTTGCGATCAATGTGCTGTGAAGTGTGTGGTGAGATTTTCGTAGACTGGTTTGATAGTTTGACCAAATACTCAAACTTCGGCCCCCCCTTTTTATATCTAAGTTATGAGATTGGCAGATTCAGTCCCTTAGGTTTCTGTTTCTTTTATTTTTTGGTTTTATGTATTCTAAGGTTATTCTAAGTTTAGGCAATTGGCAGATTTAGTGACCAGAGTTTCAACACTCGTAAACAACCATGGAAGATCCTCCCAATCACTTCTAATAGACACTAGTTTGATGAGGTAAATTTTCAATTTTCCCAAATTCACTCTCATCCTCAAACAACGACCCGATTTCTATTGAAAGAGCTGTAGTCGTTGATTGAGATGTAAAATTTACGCTGAACTGCTCTACCATCACCATTTTTTAACTATAATCTCATAATGCATGGATATAAAGTAATCCATGCCCAGACATTAAACCGGGTTGCAATCTGAAGCAATTGCAAGCCTTTTAGTAATTCTAAATGACTTAAAATATTTACTAAGCCCCCCCTTTTTTTAAACATATGTACCAAGGATACATGAAGGCACTTCGTTTACTCATCTTCTCCTTCTTGAAGGCGTCTGAGAGTTTTAGGGGTCAAACTCTTCATGCCCAGGCGTGGAAGAAGAAATTTTTATTTTTTATTTTAACATATGTACCAAGGATACATGAAGGCACTTCGTTTACTCATCTTCTCCTTCTTGAAGGCGTCTGAGAGTTTCAGGGGTCAAACTCTTCATGCCCAGGCGTGGAAGAAGAAATTCGAACCGTTCTCTTGGTAAAGCTTTTGTGAGAATGTCCGCAAGTTGATAGTTCGTTTCTACGAAGTAGAGTTCAACCAATCTATTTTCCACTTGCTCTCGAATGAAATGGTGACGTATATCGATGTGTTTTGATCGAGAGTGCTGGACATTGTTACAGGAAAGAGCAATTGCACTCTTGTTATCACAGTACAAAGGAATTTTATTGAAGTCAAATCTGTAGTCTTTGAGCTGTGATCGCATCCAAATGATTTGAGCACAACATCCAGACATGGCAATGTATTCAGCCTCTGTTGTTGATATTGAAGTGCTTCTTTGCTTCTTTGATGACCAGCTAACCAATCTATCTCCAAGAAACTGAGCACTTCCCGACGTACTTCTTTTTTGTTATCCCACTTGTTTAATCCATTACACAACACTAATTATACCAAGATGCTAGAAAATGAGAAGAAATCTTAGAGAGAGAAAGTAGAGAGAGAAACAAGGAAAGAAAGTTAGATTAGAGAGAAGTGGTGAGTTACAAGTTTTGTGAAAATGCAACCAACACCCTTCACCAAGTGTGGTGAAGGGGTATTTATACTAGCCTGACACTTGGGCTTTCTAAATGGGCAGGGCTTG
>BQNB010205556.1:0-10608 GCA_026074375.1 Tanacetum coccineum | reverse complement strand
GTAATTTTAAATCATTTTTCTTTATTAAAAACTTTAAAAAATTATAAAAAATAGAAAAATAATCAAAAAAATAAAATTCCTTTTTATAAAATTTTCTTTTATCATATTTTAGGCTTAGGATTTAATATTACTTTCGTAGGGTTAAAATTTAAGAAATTCATTTTTTAAAGAACGGGATTTGATTCCCGTTCTCGTTTTTCTTCGTTTTTAACTTTAAGCACTCTCGGTTTAGGATTTTCTTAGCTTTGTCTTATAATTAGGATTAGGAAAAGTTTAAAAATCATTCTAGGTTTAATTTTTTGATAAATTAGGTTTTTAATTGTCGCGTTACTTTAATTCTCGTATTTGTTTAATTGATTAGTTGTTAACCTTTTTTTTATGTTGTATGTGTTTTTCAATTGTAGAAATAGATAATTTATTCGAAATCTTTGAAACCAATTCAATTCATTGTCCAAATAAAAACGGAGTCTCAATTTCATAATTCTTGGGGTATAAACGACCCGGTGAACACTTACCGGTTAACGTACGATATTTTCGTGTAGATTTTTACTTTTAATCTTTGTCCTCAATGATTATTAGTGAATTTCTTTATACTTTAGTATAATACGTATACTATTTAAACCGTATCATCAGCATTGTAAAAATATGAGACAGGTGAAGGCTCGGAAGGATTAGCTGCATGTTCTTCAGCTAAGAATTCTTGTTTTTCCTCATCTTGTAAAAGAATAGCCTCTTGCTCACGTCGTTAACTCATTATTTCACAATAGGACTGCATCATTGTTTTTAATTCCTCGATACTTATCTCTTCAGGAGGTTGATGAACGACGGGATACTGCGGGGGTTGGAATTGTTCAAAACCGGAAGAATTAGAATTATAGAAATTTTGGTTCATCGGTTGACACTGGAAAGTCTCATGAGGACCCTCGCAGTTTTCACAACAAAGAAATTGTTGTGGAAAACTTGGTGAAGTTTGAGGAAAATCATCAAAGTTTTGATTGAAACACGGTTCCTGATTGTAGATAAACGGGACTTGAGGTGGACAATCGTAACCATAATGAGCATCGTTCCCACATAACTCACAAGAATACGTCTGGTACTGGGGTTTTGGAGGGTAGTCGGAAAGATTTTGAGAATCATCGAAAGAATTCGGATTTGGATCATAAGCAAATGAATTTCCAGCTCTCGAAGCGCAAAATGAACAAAATCCACCGTTTAATAGGGATTCACACCCGCAACAAGTGACTGGCTTTCCATCTCCATAAGTGCAATTTAAACAAATTCCATTTATAAGATTAACACCACACTACTGGAACGTACATAGATAACAATAAAAGCCATCACATGGTTGTCCACACCCCACACAATCACGTTGGTTATACGAAGACATGTTGAAGAATTAAACGGATAAGAGGGTAAAGAAGATAAGAATTAAACGAATAAGAGGATAGAGAAGATTATTTATAGCAAAATACATAAGAAAGAAAAAAAAAATTGGTAACCGATAATCGAACAAGTCTACGGTAGCTCTGTAGAAAATGCACAAAGAAGCGGAGAAGCGGGTAAGCGCGAAGCTATTAAAAACCTTCTCTTTTTGGGTCGAAGTTCATAGGATCGACCCTCCTTATACCTCTCTTATAGTTTGTAATCTAAAGGTGAGCCGAAATCACAAGTGACACAACGGTTGATTTTGTTGTTTTTCAATTTTTTGGTATTTTTGATTACTTGAAAATATTCACAAATGAAAGCGATAACTTCACGGGGAAGGGTCTTCAAACACTAATCTTCAAACGAAACACGATAATCGTAACACACCTCCCCGGCAGCGGCGCCAAAAATTGATTACAATCCTTTAGTATATATAAATATATATAATATAAATATATAATAGGATAATATCAATTAAACAAGAGTGGGTAAGAATTCCGTAAGGATTTTTTAAAGGAAAATTACTTTTGACCAAAGTAAAACCCCAAAAAAACCCTTCCCGGGTCGTGTCCCGACGAGGTGCGAATTGAAAATCGTGAATAAGCTTGTGATCGCGTGTTTGAATGATTCAAGATTTGATTTGGTTTCTAATTCTAATAATAAAATGCAAAAACAAGTAAAGACACGCTAAAAACGAAAGAAATTAAGGTTAAAACACTAAAAACGATAACGGGATTCAAATATCGTCCTTTAAAAAACTAAATTCTACAAAGTTAACCCTAAAAATGCAAATTTAATTTTTAACAGTCTTAAATGATAAAATAAAATTTAAAAAAAAATAATTATAATTTTTTGACTTTTATTTAATTTATTAAGAATAAAAAATAGTTTTTATCTAAATTAAATATTAAAAATACTAAACTATTTACAAAAAATCTAAAAAAATTACAAAAAGTACTTTGAACAATGCTGAATTTAAGAAAAATAAAACGGAGTTACCAGCTTATTTGAATAAGCTGGTATTAAGCAAAAATAGGCTGATAAGCTAAATGGCTAAAACAAGGGTTAAGTATTTAATGTTGCAAGCTATAACAGGTGAAAAGTACCAAGGGCAGTGGTTGAGGTGTGTGTGTTAAATACGTTGGGTGCGTAAAGGGGAGGTCACAGGTTCGACCCCTGTGGCCTCTCTTTTTGAAAAAAAACATTTTTTTATTTTTTCTTTTTAAAAACTTATAAAATAAGCTGAATTAACAAACTTTAAAAAAGACACTTTTTACAAAACTCAAAAATAAATAGAAATAAGCTAAAACCAAAATACAGTTTACTTTTTTAACTAAGTGACTATAAGGGCTAAACTGTTTGGCAAAATAAGCAACAAGAAAAAGCAAATAAGCTAACAAAGATGACTACCCTAACCTAGTAAGCAAAGCTAAGCACAAATTAGCAAATCCATAAGGCCATAAGCTTAGAAGAGCCCCAAATCAGGTCCTTATGGCTTATTAACCAAAAGGACAATCAAGCTTATACATTAAGCTACAAGAATCAACAAAGAAAAAGCATTTTGAAATTCAGATAAGCCATGAAAAAGCCACACGAAAAGGCAGCTTCACTTAGTATGCTGAGTTTTTTTCAAGTTTTTGTAAAAGACAAAAAGCTATCTGCAGGCCTATTTTTAAGCTAGAAAAAAGGTTTTTAAAAACAGAATGAGCACAAACATATCAAGCTTGTAGCTCAATAAGTTTGTGCTTTGATTTTCAGAACCTTAAAACTAATTTATTCTTATCTATTTTTACTGATGAAAATGAGACTTTTTAAACTCTTTTGAAAATGAAACTTTATGACTAAGACAGAATTGGACTTAAACCTTCAAGACATTTGCAAAACTACTCTAACTTGAAACTACTGCATTAAGGATTTAAAACAAAGATGAGAATAACTTTAACAAGCTACTAAACAAGATCTAACCCTATAAGCTAAAATATGAAACTTGACAACCACAGATTCAAACCATGGTTAAATTGAACTTATCATTTGAGATTTAAACAATAAAAACTTATATAAACTAACTTTTAGACCTAATACAAGCTTGTTGAAACTGATTAGAGAGCCAAAAATAGTTTATACCTAAAATGACCCATTTTTAAACCTTGTTCCAAACACTCCTTTAAGATATAAAATTCCATTTTAAGCTTATATAAAACCGAGTTAACCTTAGATTTTTGAAACCAGGTTATAAACTAAGTATATTAAGACCTAATAAGCAAAATCCTAAGGAAAATAAGCACTAAATAGAAAGCTAAGCTAATATGACTATTAATGGGCAGATTTTAAGAAAACTCAAACTAAACACTTATAAGCTATAAACTAAGTACATTAAGCTAACTAAGGTAGAATGAACACAGATAAGCAACATTAAGCAATAATAAGCAGATAATCAGATAATAAGCATAAATAAGTAAATGAACAGTAAATAAGCTAAAAATGAAAATGAGAGTGTACCTTAGTCCTTTGCTTAAACAAGGACGGAAATGCTCAAAAGAGCTTATTCTACTAGCTCTAGCTTATTAGAGATAAGCTAGTAAACCCATAAGCCCTTCCAAATTTGGCTTATCATCCATAAAGCTTAAAACCATAAAACTTTGGGTGTATGAAACAAATTATAGTCACTTATAAGAACTTAAAGAGCTTATAAAAATTTGACTTGGAAACATTTTTTAACATAAAAAGCATAAGAGTAAAACAAGGTAAACGTAAAACATTAAAACTAAAATTTCATTAAAACTTAAAAGATTATAAGGCTTTGAAAAGTAAAGTACAATTTAAAGTAAAAGTAAGCAGTAAATAAAACTGATAAAATAAAACTACACTACTCCTAAACTATATTACACTAGATGTCCTTCAATGAAGAAATAAGCTTCATATAAATAGCCGAATACAAGCTCTCAGTTGTGCTTGTTGTGTTTGTTGTGTGAGGAGAGTGACACCATCATCATAGCCATCCAATTTTCTTGCTCTCCAAGTCTATCAATCACAGCCCTTTAATTTCTTGTCTTTTCCATGGACGAATGGTGTTGTAGGGGATTGCCAAGGTGGCATTTGGTCCATGTGAAGTGGTGTTGAGGGGTTTTGTTTGTTTGAGCAAGGGTCACGGTGGGAAAGTGACAGGGATGATGAATAGTATTTTTAGGCGGGAAAGGGTTTGACTGGGTTTTGGGATAACGGGGTTAATGGTTTAAGGGTAACAGGGTTAGGTTGAGGGACTAACATTGGTAGTCCTTAAGAACTAACGGTGTAAAACTTTAGGGACTAACTATGTAAAGGGAAATAGGATGTATGGTTAAGTGTTGTTGGGCTTAGGATTGTGTCGGTTTTAAAATAAAATGGGTTTAGATGGTTTAAGGCTTATTAAGCCTTAGTATAAATATCTTAATGGGCTGACCCGGCCCATTAGATGGGTGCGGGTTGGCCCATTAAGTATTTCTTTGGTTTCGGCTTTGGCTTTGACTTTTTGGGTTGACTTTGACTTTGACTTTTTCATGTTTTTCCATTCTCGTGCTCGGTTTTGTCCGTTTAGGCTTGATTTTTGTCCTTTAGTAAATATCCGTTACCTTCACAATCATAAATCATAAAACACACAAATACAATGTATTTTTGGTATATTTTGGTCATTTTAGGCACGTTTTTATAGGCAAAAGGTATGTGTAATTAAGCACATACCAGTCAAACTTGGAGGCAAGTACTCAAACGAGAGTACCTCTAATAGCTCATACCCACGAACCAAAGAGAAAAAGGGATTCAAACTCCTAAGGTCTCGTTACACGAGTTGACTCTTACAAGGAGTAGGAATGAGAAAGAGAGAATGAGCAAATAAAGCCTTGGCATGCCCCTCTATTTATATGAAGAGGAAGGGACTTGGAATAACTCTTGGAAGGGATGTGGGATCCCCCCAAATAAATGTCCCATAGGTTCTTTATTGGTCTTCCCGGCCCGTTCAACTTAATACACCATGTATTAGTTCATATTCAGCCCATGCTTCTTTATAATTAGCTTCTAATTAATTTACCAACTATTACTAAATTAATAAACCAATTAATTATACATATAATATTAATTCTAATTAATATTATCTTTCATTTATTATTTCTCTTAGCGGTTCATTGAGGGCAACCCAAAAGGACTCTACTTTTGATGACAGTCTTACCAATTAGTTATGAACTTGGACACTAAATCCAACAACAAAAACACCTTTTTAGGGGGTCTTGGTTGATCAAAATAAATAAGATGGAACATGATGTTTTCAGTGAGAGAAAGTAGAGAGAGGGTGGAAAGAAAAGATGTAAGATTAGATTAAAATGAAAAATAACATCCACACTCCTCATGGAGAGTCATGAGGGGTATTTATATGCCTAACACTTGAATAACTATCCCTAGTTTACAATAATAACCCCTGTGTATCACGCAGTATCTATAGCTATTCCAATTCACGTATAAGACGTCAGCTTTACTAAAATATTAAGGCTAACAATCTCCCTCCAAGATGGTGTCACACGTGAATTGGTTACAATGTTTCCTATAAGCAAAAAATAAAGTAAAATGATAAGAATAAAGTCTAGTATTCCTTGAGATTGTCTTCAATGACCGTGATCTTCTTGAATACTCCAGCTTTATTTCTTCAGCTTGTAGCATCTAGTTGAGTTTTTACTCCCTCCCAACTAGTAGGCACTTTTCTTTAGCTCCCTCCCAAACAGACACCCCTAAGACTGATAAGAATTAATACACTCGTCTTGAGTTATACAATCTCCTCTAGCTTAGCTCAAAGACCTTTCTCATTTAGGATACTCTGTGGGAAGGATGATATCATCAACATCGTCTCACTTAGGAAGCATCTCAATTCAGCCTAAAGTACACCAATAGTACAAAATTCCTCAAGAAACAGAAGTCAAAACGGTAACATCAAAGTAACAAGTTGAAGCACTAATCATCTTTGTGTACTATCATCTGGCATATATTATAAATCCCGATCAAGTGAACTTGTTTTACGTCCTTGATGTACACATTTCTCCCTCCATGATGACGACATCGAAAGGAATCATCATATACATGTGTACATCATATACCAACTAGAACTGCTTACTTATCATCATAACCCGTGATTGCATAAGCAATACTCTGTGAGAAAATGTCAAAAAATACTCTCTTTACAAATATCTCTTGATCAACCCAATCCAAATCCCCTTATCTATTCTGTAGGATAATACTGATGACCACTGATGGAGACAACCTGATAAAACAAACTTGAAACTGAAGTATGATCCCCAAAATTTGTGACTTAATCTTGTACTTTTGTTGATTGAAGAACGATGTAGAGGCAAATCTCTAAGTACCATATACCAAACAAGAAAGTATATAAAAAATACAACACCTCTTGAAACCATCCATAACTGCATATGCGTGTAACACTGAGCACTACAACATAACTCCTTTAAGTGATAGCTATAACCTATAAGTACTACAATGTAACTCCTTACATCAGGCATAACTAGATAAATCAAATCTTCAATCTTTAACCGTAATGTTCAAGAAAGTTATCTGTGAAATTCATGCATCCAACCAACCTCGACTTACAAATACATTAAGTACACGCCTTCGTGAAATGCTACTTTAACCCCAAATAAGTAACACCGGACAAGAACCTCGTAGTCATAAAAACTTAATAATAGCCATTAATAGTGAAGGTGAATTTTTTATAAGGATCGTATTAAGTGTAATGTATTGTGTTTGTTGTGTTTTTGTTCGTGAACTTTTGATGTGTTTTGAATGTTAACGGATACATGGCTCAATATTACCATAATAATGGCCCGTCCAGGTAATAAAACCCGGTCTACTACACATTACCCATCATGAAATTGTTAACACACTCAATACCAATAGCCCAATTAACATAACCCAACCTACCATTAAACCCATATACACGGCCCAGGCCTTTAATCCTCAAACAACCCATAATCCAACTATTTAAAACATTCAGCCCAGTCCATAAGATAGTACCAGATCCACCAAGTGATAATACTCGGCCCACCACAAAATTATAACCCGATCCAAAATAGTATTTGATATATAAAGCACATACAATCCCTAATTTTTAGTACATACTAACCCTAATCTCTCCATCACCAACAAAATGTCCGCCCCTATCTCTTTCTTTACTTCTACTAAAACTGTATCTTCAACATAGGTAGTCACCAATCATGTTAAACCACAGAAACACGCAGCAAAAATGGCACCTCTTACACTATTGTTGCTTAAATAACAAACCACAAACCCTTTTAATTACATCGAATGCACAAAGAACACAAGAAGGAAAGATTCAAGATCTTTCAATAGGTCTCGGGTAGGTTTGTTAAATTGTTTCTTGTCTAAAGACGAAACAAAGTTCGAATATAACATAGTTGTTATAGTTCTTTCTTTAATTTCATGTATGAAAGAATGTTTAACCTTTACAAAGATCTATGATGAATCATTTCGTGTTCTTGATCTTTTAAAGGTCTCAATTTATTTGAAAAACACGAACCAATAAAACTGAGATCATTCTTGTGTTTGTTTTGTGAGTTTTGATTCGAGTATATAGTCGGAGGAGATGGAGTTGAGGAATGATAATTGTGACGATGGGATTAAAAGATTAGGTTAGTGTTGATGATTGAATGTGATGATGGGTTTAGGATTAGCGGTTGGATTTGTTGAGGATTGTTGTGATATTGTTGTTGAGGTTGTAATTGTTGTGGTGTGGTTAAATCGAGTATGTCTTCTTCTTCTACATTTCTGTTGACTTAACTCGGTGATTGATGCATCTAAGTTGACCCGGTCAACTCGGTAATTACCAAGTTGACTCGGTCTGATTCATGACTACATATTTCGCAAAAAGACCAACTGCATATTCCGCATAAATGAAATTTTCTTGGCATGGTTTCTTTTCCTTAAAATGACATAAATTGCGGAAAGAAACCCATGTAATTACATATTTCGCAGAAGTAACACACCTGCATATTTCGCAGTCAACAAAACATAAATCACAGTCTTCATATCATATTTCATAGTCTTCATTGCATATTCCGCCTCAAAAAACTTGCATATTTCGCAGGCTTCATACAATAGGCCCAGAAATAAACTTTGAAAATAATCTTTTAAGCACATAAAAGGCCATGAAATAAGCCATTGAATAAGCAGTACAACCCCAAAAACCACAGAATAAGCTGAACTCCCAAATAAGCTTATAAAAAAGCTCGAAAATAAGCAGAGATAGAGCAAAAAGCTCTCTACTTTCTTTGGATCTACATGAAGTTTGATAAGACACGAGAAAGGCTGAGACTTTTTAACCTAAAAAACCAAAAAAGATAAAAAAAATTACCGTGGCCCTTTTTGGTAAAAAAGCCACGAAAATAAGCTTGGAGAAGCTATAAATAAGCTGAAATCACACAAAACAACACACACAATACAAAACACCCCTCGTTAGCTCTTGATACCAATTAACACTATACAAAAACACCTTTTCAAGGGGTTTTGGTTGATTAAAATAAACAAGATGGAACATGATGTTTTTAGTGAGAGAAAGTAGATAAAGGGTGAAGAGAAAAGATGTAATATTATATTAAAATGAAAAATAGCATCCACACCCCTCATGGAGAGTCATGAGGGGTATTTATATGCCTAACACTTGCATAACTATCCCTAATTTACAATAATAACCCCTGCATATCACGCAGTGTCTATAGCTATTCCAATTCACGTGTAAGACGCCAGCTTCACAAAAATAGTAATGCTAACAAACCACATTTTAATAATGAAATAGATGTTGACATAATAAGTGATAGTAATATTATTTCATAAGAACAATATCTAAAAGAAACTGAAAATCCGGTTGTTTAAAATACTAATTCTTTTACACAACAAGATGCACTGATGATGTCAGTGTTTGAAGAAATGTTTAATCAAGTTGCTAAGTGTAATAAGGTAGATAACATGAATAAAACTATAAATGAATCATTGACCGTCGAGCTTGAAATATACAAAGAACAAATCAAAATCTTAGAAGATAGACAGAACATTGCTTTAAATGATAAAGAAAAGTATATTGATAGTCAATTACGAGAGGTTATTGTTTACAGAAATGCAAAAGTTGTGGAATTTCAAAATCAAATTCACTATTTAAAACTGCAACTTTCTGCTACTGTTGAAAGTCATATGACTTTGTCAACAACGGTTAATGTTTTGAAATTAGAATCTAAGGCAAAAGAGGATAAATATCTCAAAGAGATCATTGAATAAGAAAAGAAAAAAAGGCTTTACACAATGTGGTTTACAAAATGGGTCAATCAATGCAAACAATGCATATGTTGACAAAACCTTAAGTTTTTTACAATGAAGCTCACACAACAACACTCGGTTATCAAAACCCTTTGATCTAACTCAAGTTTAAAGAAAAGTATCGTCATTGTATTGTGGAAATACAATTGTTAAGCCACGTGATGTATTGTTTGTAATTGATACTGAGGAAACATTAGAATTGGCTGAAGAAAGTAGGTTAAAGATGCATGCTAAACAAAATGATCCAATTTCAAAAGAAAAGAAAGTTAATATTGCACCCATTGATTATGCTGCATTAAATAGACTGTCTGAGCATTTTGTTAAGCATTTTGTGCCTTAAAAAGAACTTTTTGTGGAACAAGCATTTTGGTTACCTATTTCAAAACCCGATTCGGAAACACCACCGGTCCAATCTGAACCAGTACTAAAGGAAATTCCTCTTGAACTTCCTACAATAAGTTTGGTTAAAGATCGTTTTAATAAAATGAGAAGTCATGTGAATGATTGTGAAAATGTGGTAACTGTCCATACCATGGTAACTGGTCAGAATGAGGGTTCATAGGGGTTTGAACACATTCAGAAAGCTTTTAAAAAAATGTCAAACCTTTTGTTAACACTTTAAAAGAGTATTTTCATATGTTTGATCAAGGTTTTCTTAAAGAAATTACTGACATGAAAGAAGTTTTTACACAAATGAAAACCAAAGTTGCCAAATGTTTTGTAGAAAGGAAAACTTTTGAGATTAAAGAGAAAGAACTCTTACTTGAGAATGATCGACTCTTAGAGCTAATCATTTCTCAAGATCTTGTACATACTGTTGTG
>BQNB010205553.1:0-10609 GCA_026074375.1 Tanacetum coccineum | reverse complement strand
ACCCCCTTCCAAAAGCTCTAATCCAATTAGATCCATGTAAGATTTAACTGATTTATGGTTTAAGTAAGATTATAACTGAATTCAAATAGCTCTATTTCAGCTTATAGACTGAAAGAGCTTATTATGAGCTTATATAAAAGAGATTTAAGAAGATTTAAAGTAAACACTGAATTTTATTAACTAGAAACCTTGATTACATTACTGAAAAGAGATTACAAAACGATTTTAAGGAAAATAAGCTAAAACAATTAAGCTAAAAATTTCAAATTAAGCTACTACTTCCTAAAAAACTACTCTCTCGTGTGTGAAGAGTGAAGCCCTTTTTATAGCCTGCCTTGGAAGATTCTAGCCTTCTTGCCCTGCTCTCCAATCTTTCAATCCTGGCCAATCATTTCTTCAATCATTTGAGCTTCATTTGTGGCCGTTTGATCAAGCTGTGGACACCTGAGGATTGCCAGCGTGTCATTCCATTGATGTGACGTTTGTGCTTCTTTTGTGAGTGTTTTAGCACAAAAACCCACATAAATTTGTGCTTTCACCATTGTTGACGTGGCCTTTGATTGGGAGAGGTTAAGTAATCCCTTGATAAAGACTGATTTATCCCTTCATTTGTGTTAGAGAGCTCATGAATTGACCTAAGCACCCTTTAATTTGGAAAACCCCTTTGATTTACCCTGGTTGGTGAAACGGGGAAGACGGGTGAATAGTAACACCTTTGGCGCCCTTATTTCGACAGTTAAAACTGTTGGAGTTTGGCATTTTGACTCTTTCAGTCCCTCTCTTTCTTTTCCCTTTTTAAGTTATAAATAACTTTCGGAATTTGCAAGATTGGTCCTTGTGGCTTCATAAAAGAGGAAATGGCTAGGGATTTGGCTTCGGCTTTGTATCTTTGGCTTCTTTTTGAACTCTTCTGATTCTCGTGTCCGTGTTTGCTTGCTTTTGACTGTTTTCTTGTGATTTTTGACTTATCCGTACCTGCACACACAAAACACAAATACAAGCATATTTTTGTCATTTTTGGTCTATTTTGGGTTTAATTGGGTTATTTTAGGTATAAATGGATATGTGTATTCTACACTTATCAAGCTTAATGGGTTAGATTACTCTTTTTAACCTCTATTCGATACCAATATTCTAGAAGGGCGACAAAGATCACACATACACATCCGTAACGACGGGATAGACATATGTGACTGCTCATTCCCATCTCAAATAAGCTAAAGAATAGGATTTGTAGTCTTTACCAAAGTCGTAAACTAGCAAGGGTGGAAAACATATATACATGGCCGTAACGACGGAATAGACATATAAGATTGCATAATTCCCCCACTTGAGTAAAACCAAAGGTCTAAGACAAAGAGTAATATAGGTTATGGATCTTCTAACTTTCTCTAAAAGTATTAAACCAACAAGGTAGTTGAATCACACATACATGGCCGTAATGACAGAATAGACATGTATGATTCGATGTCATCCTCATTTAAGTAAAACCTAAGATTAATTGTTAGGAAAGGGAAATAAATTGTTGTTAAATAAAATTCACAAAACAAATAGATTAAGCTTGAAAGAATTAGGTACATAGTTGCTAGTAACTTTGCTGACCGTTCCATGATAAAGACTCAGAAATATATATACAAACGTCTCGATCATAAAATGACAAAGACAACCTAAGTTGGCGTTCCCATAACTATCAGCTTCCTAATCATCCATACATATACATACTTTTACAAGACAAGTGGTGATATCGACCAATTTTATACAAAACTATACATTGTTGATTTTACATATCAACGAATAATCAATCCTCCAAGTAATTTATCAGTTTAAGTTCAATGAGCCGACTATCTTCATTCATTCTTTCTCTTTTTTTTGCTGCGATTTTCTATTTTTCAATTTTTTTTCAAACATAATAATATGAATCTTGGTGCAATTTCACCATCTTCACCATCATAATTCATCCGGATAATTTTTCTTTAAACACTTCATCTTCGGACACGAAACATAATTGCGAGTTACATAACCTGCACACATAACCCTTATTAGATATTGTGAGGATTCAGCCTTATCCGTTTCCAAATGTTTACCCTAATCCCACAAAAATACGAGTGTGCCGATGATGTTGTAGGCTTTAGAACTTGGCTTGGTATATCTATTCAAGACCACAATAATGAGTACTGTGGATTTAGATGGAGTAACTTGTTTAAATTGGTAAATTTCTAGGATTACCCCCAAAAAGCCTATATATGTTGTTTTATTTATAACTACATAGTACGTTCTCTCCGTTGATAAGTCCCTTTGGTTAATCTCTCATTTCTGCAAGTTGGTAAGAATACCCGTAGAAGATGATAACTAGAGTTGAGAAGGCTCTCAGTCTCTTTGTAGGGTTCACCGTGTGTCGTGCTAGCGAGTGAGTTTAGCGCCTGTCACAGTGTGTGTCCTCCTATTTGATTATGACCATGTGTACTAATCTAGATTAAAGTGCACTCTATTTACTCCACCCTCTGCGCTGGTCCCTATGATCGAGTTGTGTATAAGTGTTGTCCATGAGAAAAGTGTTATAGTACAGTGTTTCTACTCAGATGGAGTCTCGCTAGTGCCAGATAACTACTGTGATAGCTATATCCTGAGAGAGATATGAGACCTACTGGCGCGGAATTCCCTTCGCCACATTCCCGCACTCATAGAAACTCTGGATCTTCGCTATAACTTATCCTGAGTCGCGACACACATACCTCTCCAGCATCTTTAGAGCATTCGTTTAAAATACCCCAGTCCCACATCCAGTATTGGTACGTCCCCACCCCCCCCCTCCCCCCCCCCCCCCCTCCCCACGAAGGAATGAAGAATCATGGAAGAAATTATCCGGAGTTATTATGATCATGAAGATGGTGAAATTACACCGAGATTCATAGAATAGTGTGTAAAAAAATCGAAAAAATTAGAAAATTGCAACAAAAAAAGAGGAGGAAAGTTTAAAGATAGTGAGTTCGTTAAAGATTAAACCGATGAAATTATTTAAAGGATCGATTATTCATTAATGGATGGTTATAAATAAACGATGTAAAGTTTTGTATAAAGTGGTAGATATCGCCACTTGTCTTTGTAAAAGTATGTATATGGTGGTAGATACCGTTACAGGAACGCCAACTTAGGTTGTTGTTTTTTATCTATGATCAAGACGTTTGTGTATAGAGTTGTGTCTTTATCATGGTAACGGTCGGGACAAAGTATCTAGCAACTTGAACCTAATCTGTTTGGACTTAATCTATTTGTTTCGTATATTTTTATTTAACAACAATTTATTTCCCTTTCCTAATGGTTAACTTTAGGTTTTACTCGAATGAGGATGTGATTAAATCACATGTCTATTTCGTCATTATGGCCATGTATGTCTGATTCAGTTGTCTTGTTGGTTAATTACTTTTAGTGAAAGTTATAATATCATACCCTATATCACTCTACTAGTCCTATTCTTTAACTTATTCGAGTTAAGGTTGAATGCAGTCATGTGTGTATATCCCATCGTTATAGGTGTGTATGTATGGTCTTTGTCACCTTTTCTCCCGGTTAAATATACGTATTATATATTATATTATATATATTTTTGAGAGTGAATTTTCCTTAGAGAATTTTCTTAATTTCTCTTAAGGTTATATTAGTATATATATTTTATTGTGTATTAAAACTGCAATCAGCAGCATAAACCACAATCAACAGTATTAACCTTGAGCTGCTAGTAGTATTAACTGCTAATCCTTGTAGTAACGTTAACGAGCAAAAACTAAACATATGTTCTATCCAAGCAGTTGTAACTAACCGCTTTAACCTTAACTTCACATTGTCAGCACAAACATTCCATTCGAATTCAAGTAGCACAAACATAAAGCTTCTTAATCACGAAGCATAAGTAATTCGTTTAAGCACAAACAATATTAACTAACTTCGTGTACCCAAGCTACCATATACCACGATATGTATCCATTAACTCAATCAAACATGCCTTACACAGTCACTTTTTGGCCTGATCTACAAAACTGGATTCGAGCCAAACACCAGAAGTAGTAGATAGTAGCAACACTAAGTATGAAAGCAACATAAAATTTACCTTTGTAGTACTAAGTACAGACGAGCAGTACTAACAATCTCAAGGTAGCAGTACTAACATGATACAAACAGTACTAATAGCTCCTTCCTCCCATACTTTTTATGACACTATAAAGTGTCAATAAAACTGATCTCCTTCCTCCCATATTGCAATGCCAGTAAATAAACGATTCATAACTTCAGTATATCACAACTTCTTCCAGATCGATTAAAGTTAGGGTTTTTAGTTGCATCCTTTTTATACCAAGACACGAACATAGAAACTTTCATTCACACTAGAATGATCTTGCATCTTCACTTCCCCTAAACATGTTACACGAGCTGCTTATTACATCATCATGTGTAACTATTGATCGACGCTTATACCACCTGATAGAACTTTATTAAGGTTTTAGAAAAACCTAAATCTTGTAGCTCCAAATCGTCTTGCTGCTATAATCATTCGTTCCTACTAGGGTTCATCACCAATCCAAGGATTGACTCACCAAAGCTAGTAGGCACATAAATAATATTAATCGATCAAAACATCTCCTGTTGTTGTTGCTACTCCTTCTAGATTGCATTCAAAACATGATAACATGTTTCTGCTTTGATAACAATTAGGGTTTGACAAACCCTAATGTTGACGAATATGATTAGCACCCAAAACAGAAAACTCGTATCATTATTTCTTCTGAAAGACGCGGTATCATGTATTCTTTTGAAAAACACGGACATGCAGAAATACACCTCTGCAGCATAGCTAGATCATGAGCCCGATGGATCTCTAGAGATAGCATTTTGTGGAGTCTGATGAATTACACTCCTTAGATGTTTAAGACTACGAGAATGCGTATGTGGTTCTCCATCTAGGTTCAATGCGAGTATCTACTCGATTAAATATTTGCACAGCGGAATGAATAAGGAACGAATCAATGTTATCACTAGGTTTTCTTTTATTCAACACAGCCCCAATTCTATGTGATCAAATCATAGAATGGTTAGCAACATATAACAGGATTCAAATTATGCTTGGGGCTAAAACACAACCAACTCTAGGTGTCTACAATGAGACTTGACGCCTAGAACACACACACACTTTCCTGGTGTTTACATCTTGACACATTTAAAACAACACGCCTAGGACCTCCTTTTATAACATAAGGAGTCCAGGTTTACAAAAGATAAGAATTAGAAAACAAATAAATCTTTTAAACTTTAAGCTTTATCTTCTAAATCTTCTATCTGAATAAGGAGATCTTCTAGAATCTTCAAAATCTTCCATCTTTTGAAGAATTCTAGCTTTGCGTTTAAGTCCTTTTGTTTCATTCTTTTATTCACTTTGTCTCATCAAATCAAGAATCCCAACAATCTTCCCCTATTTGATGATGACAAAACAAACAAAGTCATGTACGAACTTCATCATAAAGCCAAAGCTTCCCCTGAAGTTGAGATGTAATCATCTCCCTGAATGAAACAAAATCTTCTTAATTCAGACTTCCTTTGTAACATGCCACACCAAGGATCTATAAGTTGCAACCTGTTAATATTTCTTCCCCTTTTTGTCATAATCCAATAGGGGACTTATGAATGTAAGCAACTTTGATTTCAACCACTTCAAACCAATATCACACTACTAACCCAAACTTTCCAATGACTTGAATTACCCTCCATGACGCATAATAAGAATAATGAATCCAAGCAGTAGAAATCTAAACTAGCAGTAGTAATAATGACTAGCAGTAGTAAAAACCTTCACCTCGATGATGCATGTAAATGGTTAAACATTTTAACAATAAGCTTCCCCTGAAACCCATATGTTAACCATTTCTTGAATCTTCAATTCTGTAGGCTCTATGTAATGATTACTGATGAAGAAAACTAAGTATAACGAACTTGATGCTGAAGTAGAATAACCCAAACTTGTGTCTTATATCTTGTACTATCCACGTGACGTCAAACTAGCAAATGCTTGAAGTGGACCTCTTCACGTGTCTACATATTCCTCTAAGTGAAGAAGTCAAGATCTAGTGGAATGATAAAATGATTGAGTATTATGAGAACTTAATTGATATTATGAAAAATGATAAGATTAATGAATATTATGCTTTTGGAAGTGATGGAGGTATGGGTGATGAAGTGGCTGAAGACACCTATGCACATGCTTCTTTTATAACATAGAACAATGTTTCAAATATGGTGGATGGTAGTATGGCTCAGATGCACAATGATGCTGCATCAAACCCCTCTCTTTTTTAATGGTGATTAAGCTTGCTTCATGGAATGAATTTAGTGGGTATGATAATATTTCGAAACAAAATGAAGGTTTAGAAACTTTAGCTGATAATTAATATAAGTATTGTGGACTAATTATCTAGAGACTAGATGTGAATAAGAAAGTTGTTAGTTTGAGTTGTTGTATAGAAAGATCATGTGTTAAATTGGCAGTGGGATTCAAATAGTGAGGAGAGTAGTAAAGGGTGTAGGATTATTGTGGGTTGGTGAATCCTACTCTGTTATTACTTACTTAGTGTCTAAAAGTGACCAAGTTATGCCTTACTTGGCTACTACTGTTACTAATGGTAAATCTATGTATGTTTCCTTTATTTATAGGGAAAACTATGAGAAGAATAGAATTGGGTTATGGAGGAATTTAGAAGATCATAAAAATATTACTGGATGTCACCCTGGGTCATGCGCTCGGTGACTTAAATGTCACCTTTTATGTTGGTGTCTCAAATACTGTGCAAAGTAAATGTTCTGAGGGATTATGGGGTTCAAGATTTTAAAGACTGTGTTGAGTCTTTAGACATGGAGGACATCTCTATGACTGGAACGTTCTTCATTTGGATTCAAAAAATGAAGAATCCTAATTTGGGAATTTTGAAAAAGCTGGATAGGATTATGGGGAACTGCCACTTTTTGGAAGAATTTAGAGCATGTCTTACTAATTTTCTTCATTTAATTCGTATCTGATCATAGTGCGAACTATTCTTATTAGTTAATGATATTACCACCAAAAAACCAAGGACATTCAGGTTTTAAGAACTTTATTGGATAAGGAGGGTTTTCTAAAAAGCTGTTAAGATATTTGGATTGCTCCGAACTGTGAAGGTGTATGCTTATGTATGTCTTGTTAGTGCTTAAGATTGATGAAGAAGCATATGAGGAGATTGAACAGAGGTAATGGCAATGTTTTTTATAATGTTAAAAAGCTGAAGTTGAAAGCTTGAACTGAGTCCAAGTGAAGCTTAGAAACATAAGATCGCTCTGATTTCTTGTGTCCTCTAGAAGAGAGAGAGAGAGATGGTGTGCACAATGTTTTGTAATAGTGCTTGCTATGTTAGATAAAGAGAGATTTTTGAGACAAAAGTATAAGATTGAATGGCTCAAAGAAGGTGATCACAATAATGCATACTTCTATAACTCCATTAAAGGGAGAATGAGCAAAGCCATGGTTGAGACTATGTATGATGAAAATGGATAATGTTTTAATGAATCAAATGTTGCAAACAAGTTTGTGGAGCACTTTCAAAAAAAATTAGAGTTGAGGGAGAAACTTATCTTGTTGATGATCCTATTGGTCTTTTCTCTAAGAAGATCAGTGATATTGAGGCCTTGGAAATGGTCAAACCTGTCTCAAATGAGGATATAAAGTCTGTAATTTTTTATATAGAGGATAGCAAGGCCCCTGGGCCAGATACCTTCACTTCTAAGTTCTTCAAGGCTAGCTGGGGAATTATTGGTGGTGATGTATGTAAAGCTGTGAAAGAGTTTTTCTCTAGTGGCAAAATGTTGGGTGAACTTAATACCACTATTATATCCATTGTCCCTAAGTCCAAGAATCCAAGGAAAGCCTTTGATTATAGGCTTATTGCCTGCTACAATGTTGTTTATAAGTGCATTAGCAAGGTAATAGCAAACAGGCTTAAAGATATTTTTAGTAGGCTGATTGATCCTAATCAAGGAGCTTTCATTGGTGGTAGACAAATCAGTGATAATATCCTGTTAATTTAAGAGTTAATGAATGGGTATACTTGGAAAGAAGATGTGCCTTTAAAGTGGATATACAAAAGGCCTATGACATAATTTCTTGGGATTTTTTGAAAATGTGCCTACTTTAGGTTTCATGGTAAGATGATTAACTAATTTATGGTTTTGCCTTCCACACCTCCTTCCCTGTCAATTTTAATGGTGATTCCGTATGTGTTTTTAAGGCCAAATAGGGTTGAGAACAAGAACCCTGTCACACCTATATGTTTCACTATTGTTATGAAGCTCTTAACCTCATGGTAAAGAGACAAATAAGCTTGGATAATAGGTTCAAATTTCATTAGGGATGCAAAGAAATGGGTATTACACACCTTTGCTTTGCTGATGACCTCATGTTACTTTGTCATGCTGACGTGATTTTTGCATCTATCCTTAGAAGAGAACTAGATGAATTCATCCTTTCTTATGGTCTCTATCCTAGTATTGCAAAAAGTACTATTTATTTTAGCAATGTTCCCAATGAAGTGAAGTGTAAGATTCTTATGGTGATGCCTTTTAATAAAGGGGAATTGCCTGCAAAGTATCTTAGAGTGCCTTTGGTGTGTAGAAGATTAAGCAAAGTAGAATACAAATGTCTTATTGACTGTGTTAAGAAGAAAATCAATGATTGGAGAAACAAGTATTTGTCTTATGCTGGGAGGTTGCAGCTTATTGCATCTATCCTTTCTTCTCTTCAATTTTTGTGATTCCTATTTAGGTATGTGATGACATTGATAAACTTATTAAGAACTTCCTTTGGTCTACAAAGGAAGAGCATCTGGGCATTACTAGTATTTCCTGGAAAGATAGCTCTAATGACAAAGCATCTTTGGAATATTATGTCCAATAAAGACTCAATATAGGTAAGATGGGTGAATTTTTATTGGCTGAAGGACAAGAGTTTATGGAGTATAAATACTGATAATCATACATCCTGGTGTTGGAAGCAGATTCAAAGCTTTAGGCATAATGTTAGATAGTTTATCAGAACAAATATTGAGGATAACATGGATGTGAAAGATTGCCTTCATGGCATGGATGTGATAGATTGCCTTCATGGCATGGGTGTGGTAGCTTACCTTCATGGTATGGGTGTGGTAGCTTGCCTTCATGGCATGGTTGTGATAGTTTACCTTTATGGCATTAAAGTTAAGCTTGCCTTATGGCATGGTTAATGATGGCATCAAATAACGACTAATTATTAGCATCATTTATCTCATCTATATTGCTCGTTTTATATTATTTTCTATAAGATTTGATACTTAATTGCTTATCTTTATGAATTTCAATTACTATCGAGCAATTGGTGAAAGTTAAAGAATAAAAATGTGTTTTGAAGCATTAACGAAGAAGTTCGAGAAAGTCTACTAGATCTGACGTCAATACGACGTATCATTCTAGACAGATACACCGTATCCCAAGACTTAGACGAATTCAAGACCATTGCATGACTTTGAAGAATACGACGTATCCACATCAGCAGATATGCCGTATATGAGACCATTGGTCAACTTTCAGAACAAGCGAGAAGACCCCAATACGCCGTATCCAGATTTACCAATACGCCATATTGGGAGGCGGTTAAAGATTATTCCAAAATATAATAATCATAGAGCCCACACTTAATACCCCTGATATGCCGTATTAGACCTCACTAAAATGCCGTATTGACCATATTTGAGAACTTATAAATGGATAACCTAGCATTCGGTTTTCAAAAAGCAATCAAGAGGCAGGAAGAGCAAAAAACCACCAAGTACGATTCTCAGACGATTTTAGAAGATAAGAAGGTTCTGCAAGTGCATTAATTCCATAGGAAAACTCTTGTAATCATTATACTCCGCAATAATCGTTCGGTTACCGTATCGTTTTCTTTATGAATTTTACTTTAATCGTTCTGAATATGATACTGTGTATTGTTACAAGGATTATGGGCTAATACCTATAGGTATTAGCCAAGTTTATGATAATTTAATGATTTGATTTGTTTATATCGATTGTTTACTTTTTTGTTGCATGTCGATTATGTTTATCACTTCATCCCCGTTTATGTGCTTGATTATGTTTTCATCTATCATTCAACTAGATCTAGGATTATGAATAAAGCGTTATAACTTAATCGTTATTTGGGCAATAGGCTAGAGTCTGGGATAGATACTACATACAGCTTATCTATATAGCTAGATCACTATGACTACAAATAAAATCATGTTTCTACCTTTTGGTTAAGTGAATGGTAGAGTAAAGTATCTTAGGGCCACAAATAACGTTTTGTTTCCTTGGGTAGTTAAGTGGATTGTAGACAACTAGTATATAGATAACCAATAGGCCATAAGTTTGTAAAGCCTCGATGAGCTAGGTTTTAATATTGTCACCTAGATAGATTATAACTGATAGTGTGAACTTTATGCGGGTTTGGTTGATTGTGACAGGATTAACCGTTGTATAAACATAGAGTTTAGGGAGAAGTAGCACCTAGCTTAGGAATGATATA
>BQNB010205549.1:0-10609 GCA_026074375.1 Tanacetum coccineum | reverse complement strand
TGAAAGACAAAGCCAAATCGAAGCCGAAAAGTCAATCAAGTCAAAAAGTCAACAGAAAAGTCAACTGGTCAAAGCCAAAGTCAACCCCGACAAACCCGAAGCCAAAAAGTCAAGAAAAACAAGTTTAGGGATTAAACTTGTTAAATCCCTAAGCTTATATTTAAAGAAGAAAAAGAAGAAATGAAGAGAAGGGTGAATTCTGCCTATTTGCCAAAGAGATACCCCAAGGGCCATTTCTGCCAATGGCAAAGACTTGTACACCCAAGGACTTGTGGTGCAATGGGTTATATAACCCTTGGGGGGTTGTTTTGCCAAATCCCAAAACCCTTTAACCCCCAAGGACCAACCTTGCAACACCCCTTAACACCATGAGGGGCCAATTTTGCCCAATCCCCAAACTAATCCCCTGTCACCCCCAACCTTTATAAACCTCATTTTCCCGCCACAACCAAATCCCAAAAACCCTGTCACGGGTCTTCCTCCTTTCTTTTACCCGGCAACACCTAATACACCAAGAATCATCACCTTCACCCCCTCTCCACTAAACCCCTTTATGCCATGTTGGCAATCCATACCTACGACTCGGGCTCCAAGGCAGGATTAAGGGTCAAGATTGGTTTTTGGTTTGCTCTCACCAAACAAACACAACAAACACAATGCAAAGAAGCTTGGCAGCTTATAAAAGAGGAAGAAAGATGAAGAGTTAGAGAGTAGTTTTAGAGTTTTTAAATTTCCTTTGTATTTTTTAATTTCGTGTACTGTTGCAATTAAGATTTTTTTAATCCTTTATTTTCAGTTGTACCTCTTGTTATTTCACTTGTACTTTCCATTTCTAAGCAATATAAACTAGTTGTGTTGAGTTTGTTCTTAAATTTTCAAGTAATAAGCCGAATTTAGCTAATAAGCTTGTAATAAGCTCAAATTAGCTTATTCTATCTTCTCTTGTTTTAAAAGTGTTTTAATATCACTAGAAGCTTTTTAAAACTGTTTTTAGTCTATTTTAGTTCATAAGTGTTCATTTGAGTTCAAATTTGGAGGCTATTTGGAGAAATAAGCTAATTCAGCTTATTGAGCTTTAAGCTCATTGGTTTAGAGGCTAAGGAGCCATTAGGTTCATGTTTTAAGCCACTCATTCAACAAGAGTGGCTAGTATCTGAGACTTCAATTTCAGGTTTAATCATCTTTAATTCATTTTAGTATTAATCTAGCTTATTCCATTTAGCTTATTGCAATGTTTTTGAATGCTTAATACTGTCTAATACTGTTTACATAGCCTAGAAATACAAATGCCTTTAAGTAATAATAGTTAGGATTCATTAATTTTCATTTCTGTCAAATCTGTCATAGTAAGTAGAAGTAGCTAGGTGAGTAAGTAGCTTAATTCTACAAATAAGCTGTAGGTTTTAGTCTTTAAATAGCTTAAGAAGGTGATTTCTAGTGTGAGTAGATAAAAGAATTTAGCTGATTTAGTTTTAAAAATAGTTCTTAAGTGCATTTTAGTTTTGACAGTAAGACTTAAGGGGTGTTTGGTTTTAGGTATACTGGACTTTTAAAGTCAAAATAAAACTGTCAAAATACTTTACTCATTTGTGTTAAGTGGTATAATGAAGTTTTAAATAGGTTTCATGAATTAACTTATAGTTTTACACAGTTTAGAGTTCAAAAACTTGATTCTAGCACTAGGACAGTTTTGTTGTTCAAATAATTTTAGTGTTGAGTGATTCAAGGCATCTTAGAGTTCAAGCATAGTTAATACAGGTTTACATACATGTAGAGATCAAACTTTAGTCCAAATTTAGGATGAGATGCATTTCAGTTGCTTGTGTATGAGTTTTTATATATGGAAGTTTAGCCCCCCGATGCCACTTTAGTTGGGCATGTGTATCCTGCATTAGCATTTGCAGCACAGTTGTGTTGTTGTTGTTATAATCTTTTAAGCTTACTTTTTAGATTTCTTAGTTAAGAGTTGGGATTTAGCTTTTAGCATTTCTAGAATTCCATTAGCTGATTACATTCAACATATTTAGTTTTCATTTTCATGCTTTAGAATAGCTTAATTTTATTACAAAAAAAAGTGGTTAAGGCAGTAGTATTAGGATGTTCAGCTAAGTTCTTTTAGATTTTCCATTTTGTTTTAATAGTTAAAGCTTTATATCTAGGTTAGTTTATATATTCCTAGCATAGCTTATTTCCATAAATTTCAGCTTTTTAGGATTCATAAATTAAGCTGTTTAGCCTGTATAAGAAATAGCTTTAATCTCATGTATGCATCGTACCTTGCACCTTTTAAGATCACTTTTCTTGTTATTCTTGTTAATACTTAGCTAATTTCTGTCTAGATATCTTTAGTACACATTTACAATAGCATCATATCTAGCTTTCTTTTGTTTTTCAACTCTTTCATATTAAGGAACTAAGCTAGATACAAGCTAAAGTCTAAAAAGTTAGGAAAAAGCTTAGTTTCTGTAACAGTTTCAAAATGCTTATTTTCTAGCTTATTCAGTGGATAAAAGTAGAAAGTGTCTTTATTAAAGTTGTAGTCTATAAGCTCCTTTACAACTTTGTAGTTTTAAGTTTTTGCTTATTTTCAATTTTTAATAAGCCAAAAATAAGCTAGATCGCAGGGTTTATTTGGTACTTTTCCCATAGTTTAGGGTTACCCGTTTTCATACAAGTGTAAATTCACAATAGTTAGCCCGCCTACCCTTTAGTTTCGTTTCTTACACTTTCTACCCTGTTCTTTCTAGAATAATAAATAGATTTAATAATTTTCATTTTAGTTTAATAAAAATTAGGGTTTAGTTTTAATTGATAAAATTAGGGCTTAATTAGAGTATAAAAATTAGGGCTTTTTGTTCTATTCAATTTCTGCACCTTTGTAGTTATTAAAAACCATTTTTCCTTATTTTTCCAAATAAATTTGTATTTTCTAGGAATTTAAATAGGTTTTAAGTAAATACTTTTTCTTAGATAATTCATAAAAAATATAAAAATAGTTGAAAAATTAAAATTCTTTTTGCAATAATTTTCTTTTTAAATCTAGTATTTTTGAAAAATAAAAGTAAAATTTTAGTGATAATTTTTAGAAAAAGTTTATTTTTGTTAATTCATTTTACTTTAAAAATTCATAAAAAAATTCAAAAATAGTTAAAAAATTCCAATTCTTTTTCCTAAAATTTTCTTTTTAAATTTGTGATTTTTAGGCATTAAATTTGTTATTAGAAGTGCTTTAGATTTTAAATTCTTGTTTTAGCTCACGTTTGTAATTTTCGTGTATTAAAATTTCGTGCTAGTTAATTGTTTTTAGTTTGTGCTATTAAATTTGTAGTGTAATTCAAAATTCAACTCCAATCTTCCGACTGTATCGATTTTCCAGCACAGCCTCGTTGGGGATAAACGACCCGGGAACATTCTATACTACTTCTCGGTATTATTGATCTTGTTGATTTTTAGACTTATATATATTTTATATTTTATCATATATTATATATTTAGTGTAAAATTCTTCGACCAGTTATGCACTCATCTTTAGTGCAAGATATCCTTAGTACACCCCTCTGAGCCTATCTTTTTCGTGGATCTTGTAATTTTCCAGTGTATTCCGTGTTATTAATGAAGAGCATTATTTAAACCCCAGTAAAATGTTACAACCAAATCGCCTTAGCCCCCTTCTATGTACTCATTTATAGAATATTTTTGTTATCATTGCTAAGTTGAGTCATTTTTAGTGTATATAGTTTTGGGGTGATTGGGAATCATGGTAGTTTTTATTTTATAAAGAAATGGGAAAGAAAGTCAAATTTATTACCCTCATACGTGCTTAATATACTCCATGTTTATTGATCCTTCTAATTTGGGTCATTAGTTAGTTTATTATTGAGTTGTTCAAAAACTCATATGTAGGGATGTCGATATAAATACCGAGTCATGTATATTTATTTATTTTCACCAGATGGCAGGGAAAAAGTGTATATAAAAAATAGAAAAAATGAAAAAAGAAAAAAAATAGGATAGAATATACAGACTGTCATATTTCTTATGTTTATGTCAAGAAAGAGTCAAGGAAAGAAAAGAGTTTGATGTAGAGTTGTATACGATTGTTAGAGTTTTTATCGAGTCTTGGGTTAGTAACGCCTCAGTACGTGTAATCTTGTGAATAATTAGCTTGCCACCAGTAAAATATCCCCCGTTATCCCTAATTGTGTTTCCTTTACCTTACACCTAACGTTATAACCCTTTAAAAGACCTCTTTGATAGTAATTCCTAGGTTCTTACACCAAAGCAGTGGAGGTTTTGATCATTTATCAAGATTATAGTAATCTATATGCTGTGTTAGGTAGTGAGTGTTTATTTTCTCATTTCCAGTATTGTTATAATTCATTATACACCCGAGAGAAAGAGAGAATCCAAACACTTATGTGAGGTGCTAGTATATGATTTTCGTGCTTTTAATTATAAGATTGATCCGGTTGTGCCATAAATTATATTTATTTAGTAGGTTAAATGCCCCGACTTTGCTATTTACTAGGTAGAAAAGCTCATTTGCTTGAGGACAAGCAAATCTCAAGTGTAAGGGTATTTGATGAGGTGTCGTTTTATACACTTTTTTTGTCATTTAACCCCCAAAATCATGCAAATATGCTCAAATATTGTACTTAATCCTTTTTTTGTTATTTTAGCATTTTGGAAATATTTAGAAGAAAAGCACGTGACTTAGGCTCGATTTGGGAAGAAACTAGACAAAAAGACAACTTAGCGTTTTCTAACCTCTTGTACTCACATACTCACATGTTTAATTGAAGTGAAGTCTCTTTATCTATTTAATCATTTAATATGTCTATGTGTTGTTTGATTATATGTTGTTCTTTGCTTTCTATTAACATGTTTTGCTAAATAAATTAGTGTTTGCTTAGATTGCATGAAACCTAGTTTGTAATCTTTGATTTTATTGCTTTTTGTTAGTGGTGTACGCGTTAGGCTCTAGAAAACTATCTATAAGATATTACATTAGCATAGACGTCTAGGGAAATGTGATTAGGTTAGATAAAACCTATAATTAGTTCTTCATAACTAGTTGAGAATCAGGTAGATTCCTTCTTAAGTATTTATTACGTGTGATTCACTATTGGGAGGGAGTGCGTTTGATAGGTAACACCCGACTAGGGTTGTCACGTAGAATGCTAGCTTGACCAACTCGCTGTTGAATTATGGGAATACTTATAGATTACACTAACGAGGGTGACAGATAATAAGTTAGGGAGTAGTACATGATTAAGTGAGCACGTTTGTTTACCTATACGAGTTTCCTACTAATATACATTTCTTGCATTTAGGAATAGTTAGTAGTTTAATCAAAACAACCCTTCTTCAAAACCTGAGATTTTAATTTGCTTTCTAAAAAATTTAAAAAAAAATACTCTTCCCTCAAACCTTAGATCTTAGTGACAAACAATTCGAACCTACCTCACTATTCCCCTAGAGAACGATCAATCCCCCGAGTCTTGCCTATACTACACTATAACGATTAGGTACTCTGCCTTGGATGATTGTAAAACTTTTGTGGTTTTGCAAAATTCTGCATCAAGTTTTTGGCAACGTTGCTAGGGAATAGTCTAGGTTTCGGATTCTATCTTGCATAGTTCTACTCACTAGATTTATATTAAGTGAAAATTTTCTTTTTCCTTTTAGTTAGCTTTCTTGTAGTCTATCTTTTTTTTGTTCCCTGTGTTTTATAACTTTCTTTTCGTTAACCATCACGGGAGATAAAAATCAACCCCGTACTTTAGGAGATCACGAGGGCTTGTGAAACACCATTGACATCCCCGAAGGAGACAATGTGGTGCCTCTGCGATCCAACACCATTCGATTAGTGCAAAACGGATGTGCATTCCACAGACTCCGATTTGAAGATCCAAACCAACAACTTAAGGATTTTATAAAACTTATGGACTCACTTGACCTTAATGGTGAAAATAGGGAAAGGACGCGGCTGCGTTTATTTCAATTTTCCTTTCGCGATCAAGCTAGCAATTGGCTTGAACGATTACCCGCGAGATCCATCTCCACTTGGGAGGATCTCACTACTTGTTTCCTTGCTCAGTTTTTCCTACCGAGGAGAACTACCAAACTTAGAAATGACATCTTGATGTTCCAATAACATCATGGTAAATCTCTTTCTTAAGCATGGACTCGTTTCAAGGACTTACTTTAAAATGTCCCTCATCATGGCATCGATCTTTGGCTCCAAGTCTAAATCTTTATGACCATGGCAGTCAAGCCACAAGGCACGCCATTAATCATTTGGCCGGTGGCAAGCTACGTGACAAAAGTGTTGTGGAATCTTAGGAACTTATAGAGGGCCTCACCCTTTATGACAATAAAAGTTGGAATGACCCAAGAGACTTCGGAAAACCAGTCAAGGCACTCACTTTGCCTCGAGATGTCCCAAGTACATCGAACCATAGTCTCGTTGAGCTATAAAATCAAGTCCAACACTTGATGGAAGCTCACCCTGCTCCTAAACCATCCGTTCAAGTGAACAAAATCGCTTCTTCATGTGAAATTTGTGGTGGTCCCCACGACACTCAATATTGCATGAAAAATCCCGAGCAAGCTTTTGTTGATTACGCATCCTCGCATACCGACGAAGCGAAGGGTAAGTGGTTTACTTTCAAACTCGAGCAAAACACCTTTGGTGACACCTATAATCCATCTTGGAGAAGTCACCCAAACCTTAGGTGGATGCAACCTCAAAATTCTCAAAATAATTTTTCATACCCACCTAATCGTTTTCAACCAAATGGTTTGCTCCCGAACTGTACCTTCAACAATAATCCTCAAAATTTTAGTAATCAATCAAATCTCGAAGGATTGGTGTCTAATTTTATGGCATCTCAAGACGCTCAGTTATCCAAGTTTGAAGCCGATTTCAAACAACAACAAAGCAAGATAACCAATAAAATTGACACTTTTTTAAAGGCCATCAATGACTGAATGACGGGTGAACTTCCAAGTGACACGGTTAAGAACCAAAAATTGAATGTTAACTCCACCTCTTTAGTTTCGTCTGCTCGTTCTTACCCAATGGAAGATCCCCAAAGCTCTTCTAATCCTTTCAATTCGGTCAATGCTATCAAAATGTGTTTCAAATCAACAAATATTTTTTAAAAAGAGCAACCGCAACTTAAAACTTTAATGGTCAACGAAAGATGATCACATATAATTCAAACATATAAGAACAAATAATAGAAATTACCTTTGATTGCAATTAAGACGAGGTTAAAAACCAAACAAAACATGATCACATATGATTCAAACATATAAGAACAAATAATAGAAATTAAAACACAAGACACTCCTAAAATGCATAAAATAAAAATATTGGGTTGCCTCCCAATAAGCGCTTTTCTTTATTAACGAGTCTTGTAGCTAGACTCGGAGTCACTTTTCTAGACATCATAAAAATGTTCCAAGTCGAGGATATCGCTTGGTTTCTCATTCTCGGATCGCTTCCTACTTGTGGGAATTGTTTGAAAAACTCTATCAAACTTCTCTCCATCGAGATCTATCAATTCAATCCTAATGTGCCATGCATCATCTCCTTCTTTTGGTGGCTTATTCCAGTCTATTTTCATATCAATCATATCCTCTAATTCCTATATATTTCCCTTAAAACTAATCTGTATAGCTCCTAGGAGTTCTACTATTTTCCTAAATACTAACACATCCCTAAAGGAATTAAGTTCGGCGTCCCTAGCTATTTCCCATTCCCCGGGTACATGGTTATCCTTAAAATATTTCTCCAAATAGTAAGGGGGTTGTGAACCTATGTCATTCGTTCTTGGTCGCGGTTCGTAGGACTTTCGGCTTGCTATGTTAGTCCAATATGGCGTATCCTCTTGTCCTTGGCCAACTTCTCTAACTCAAAATATCGACCTAGTAATACTTCAAGAATATATCGTACCTAGCTAATGTATCCCTTTCTCCTTACCGTCTATCTTATACTTCTTACATTTAGAGTACGGACAATAGTTGTGTCACTAAAAAGTCTCATTCTCTTCCAACAAGTAAAGGGCACATAGGGTCTTTTTCCATATCCAAGACGTAAACGTCCTCCAAAAGTTTCAACTTTCCTACATATACCTCTACGTTTCTCACAATTCCTATGGGGTATGACTTACTTCCATCGGCTAACCTTATGACATTCTCGGTCTCTTCTAACGATCTAATTTTTAACTGTTTAAAGAGATATAATGGGATTAAATTCACGCACGACCCTAAATTGGCTAAGGTATCAAAAGGCTTGGAGTCCCCTATTCTACAAGGTAAGATGAATAATCTGGGATCCTTCATTTTCTTCAGCATTTTGCTCTGAATTAATGCGAACCCATTTTTTCCCAACTCAAGACTCTCGAAATATATTTATTCAAAATGACGTTGTACATAAGAGCATGAGCTAAAACTTCAAGAACCAGTAGATTAACATGCAAATCCTTAAATTCATCTTCTAAAGCTTTTTCGGGTTCTTTTGATTTTGGTGTTTCAATTTCGTTGACCATTAAAGTTTTAAGTTGCGGTTGCTCTTTTTAAAAAATATTTGTTGATTTGAAACACATTTTGATAGCATTGACCGAATTGAAAGGATTAGAAGAGCTTTGGGGATCTTCCATTGGGTAAGAACGAGCAGACGAAACTAAAGAGGTGGAGTTAACATTCAATTTTGGGTTCTTAACCGTGTCACTTGGAAGTTCACCCGTCATTCGGTCATTGATGGCCTTCAAAAAAGTGTCAATTTTATTGGTTATCTTGCTTTGTTGTTGTTTGAAATCGGCTTCAAACTTGGATAACTGAGCGTCTTGAGATGCCATAAAATTAGACACCAATCCTTCGAGATTTGATTGATTACTAAAATTTTGAGGATTGTTGTTGAAGGTACAGTTCAGGAGCAAACCATTTGGTTGAAAACGATTAGGTGGGTTTGAAAAATTGTTTTGAGAATTTTGAGGTTGCATCCACCTAAGGTTTGGGTGACTTCTCCAAGATGGATTATAGGTGTCACCAAGGGTGTTTTGCTCGAGTTTGAAAGTAAACCACTTACCCCTCGCTTCGTCGGTATGCGAGGATGCGTAATCAACAAAAGCTTGCTCAGGATTTTTCATGCAATATTGAGTGTCGTGGGGACCACCACAAATTTCACATGAAGAAGCGATTTTGTTCACTTGAACAGATGGTTTAGGAGCAAGGTGAGCTTCCATCAAGTGTTGGACTTGATTTTATAGCTCAACGAGACTATGGTTGGATGTACTTGGGACATCTCGAGGAAAAGTGATTGCCTTGACTGGTTTTGCGAAGTCTCTTGGGTCATTCCAACTTTTATTGTCATAAAGGGTGAGACCCTCTATAAGTTCCTAAGATTCCATAACACTTTTGTCACGTAGCTTGCCACCAGCCGAATGATTAATGATGTGCCTTGTGGCTTGACTGACATGGTCATAAAGATTTAGACTTGGAGCCAAAGATCGATGCCATGATGAGGGACATTTTGAAGTAAGTCCTTGAAACGAGTCCATGCTTCAGAAAGAGATTTACCATGATGTTATTGGAACATCAAGACATCATTTCTAAGTTTGGTAGTTCTCCTTGGTGGAAAAAACTGAGCAAGGAAACAAGTAGTGAGATCCTCCCAAGTGGAGATGGATCTCGTGGGTAATTGTTCAAGCCAATTGCTAGCTTGATCGCGAACGGAAAATTGAAATAAAAGCAGTCGCGTCCTTTCCCTATTTTCACCATTTAGGTCAAGTGAGTCCATAAGTTTTATAAAATCCTTAAGTTGTTGGTTTGGATCTTCAAATCGGAGTCTGTGGAATGCACATCCGTTTTGCACTAATCGAATGGTGTTGGATCGCAGAGGCACCACATTGTCTCCTTCGGGGATGTCAATGGTGTTTCACAAGCCCTCGTGATCTCCTAAAGTACGGGGTTGATTTTTATCTCCCGTGATGGTTAACGAAAAGAAAGTTATAAAACACAGGGAACAAAAAAAAGATAGACTACAAGAAAGCTAACTAAAAGGAAAAAGAAAATTTTCACTTAATATAAATCTAGTGAGTAGAACTATGCAAGATAGAATCCGAAACCTAGACTATTCCCTAGCAACGTTGCCAAAAACTTGATGCAGAATTTTGCAAAACCATAAAAGTTTTACAATCATCCTAGGCAGAGTACCTAATCATTGTAGTGTAGTATAGGCAAGACTCGGGGGATTGATCGTTCTCTAGGGGAATAGTGAGGTAGGTTCGAATTATTTGTCACTAAGATCTAAGGGTTGAGGGAAGAGTATTTATTTATATTTTTTAGAAAGCAAATTAAAATCTCAGGTTTTGAAGAAGGGTTTTTTTGATTAAACTACTAACTATTCCTAAATGCAGGAAATGTAAATTAGTAGGAAACTCGTATAGGTAAACAAACGTGCTCACTTAATCATGTACTACTCCCTAGTTGCTCTCCCTAACTTATTGCCCGTCACCCTCGTTAGTGTAATCTGTAAGTATTCTCATAATTCAGCAGCGAGTTGGTCAAGCTAGCATTCTACGTGACAACCCTAGTCGGG